>JAQFVV010001126.1:0-107462 GCA_028023455.1 Epiperipatus broadwayi
GGTTACAATATATATATATAATTATTTAAGTAATACTTTAAGTGCAATTTGAAACTTATAATTGCAGTTTGTAATGTTATAATGACTCTTTATTAGTCTGCATTCAGAATAGATTATATTTACCTGTTTAAAGAGGTTTATTTAAACTTCTGTGTAGCAATAATTTCAATTGCTGGGGACAAGTTGCAATATATTAGATCAGGGGTGGGTAAATAGCGGCCTGAGGACCACATGCGGCCCACTAAGAGTTTTTACATGGCCCACCAAGACAATCAGAAAAATCCACCTTGGACTGAGATTTCCTTCCCGTTGCATGACTGAATATTCATCTCATATTTTCCACTAGGATGACCACATCAATACACATGCACAGTATAGATACGATGTGCAGTGCTTTTCCAGTTGATCTGATTAATTTCAATTTTGTCTTTGCATTAGCAAAGATATACATTTCGAACTTTAGTGAAACCATGAAGGCTCCAAAAAAATGTAAAATCAGTAATGAATGTCATGTGTTTAATGAAGAATGGACAAACAAATATTTCTTTGGTAATACAGGGAATGAAGCAGTGTGTTTATTGTGTCATGAAAAAAAGATGTGGCCCTCCGCTAACCTTCGCTTCCACAAAGTGGCCCCCAATGTGGCCCTCCACCAACCTATGTGGCCCCCGAGCCAAAACAATTGCCCACCCCTGTATTAGATCATTAATAAAGGTGAATTGCCTTTACTGTTAAAAAAAGGTTGCCTTGACAATTGTTTGAAATTGTTGATTATATTGATATTGGGAGTGTTTGTTGACTGGTTTTTAATTTTATATATACAATGCCAAAACTAAACTAATCACTATAATAAACTAATAGCTCAATTGATAATTAAATCATTAGCTAAAATTAAATTACAAACCCACTATCAATGGTTTTCCTGCCATAGCAGACTTATTAAGTGCAAAATCAACACAGAACATATTTATACTATATGTAGGACAGTATTTTGTGTTGGGTTATTTTGCACTTGAGAATTCTGTTTTGTAAATTGGTAGTGGATTTTTAATTTAATTTTTGACGAGTGATTCATTTGTGGTGTGCTTAATTTAATATATATATATATATATGTAAATCTATTCCTGGAAAAATAGTTCCAAATACACTTTTAAGATAATTCCCAAGCTAGATTCCCAAAGAACCATTTAAATGAACTTGTGAATATACCTACCTTTTGATATGCCAATGTCAATCTATTTTGGCAATATAAAAGATTATCCCTTTAATCTTACTTTTGGTTTGTTATATAGTAATAAATTAACCTACTAAACATCACATGACCACCATTCTATATGCTAACAGAGAGGCAAACTCTCCATAGGGCAAACAAGAGTAATCAACAAATTCAGGAACCTGCCTGCATCTGTTGATTACTCTGGCTTGCACTGAGTGGCGCTACGGTATGGAGAGTTTTGCCTCTGCGTTAATAAATTAATCTACGATATTCAAAAAAGCTACAACTTTTTATCAGCTGTGATTTTTGTTTTATTTTAATTAATCCAGTTTACAGTTTCAAATATTAATTTAGATGAAATTCTAATGAATTTAATGAATATGGAAATCATTTTACTACTTATTAAGTATGTAATGCTAAGAATATAGATCTATTTCCAAAACAGCAAGTCTGAATAAATTACTAAAACAATTCACAAGCTAGATTCCTAAAGGATCATTTAAATGAACTTGTAAATATGGACACCTTTTGGCTATATCAATGCCAATTTATTTGGTCTAATAAAAGATACCCATTTTTATCTGCTCTTCAGTTTGTACTTAGTAATAAATCAAGCAATACTTGAACGGCAATTTTATTTCTATATTAATCAAACCAATTTACAATTTCAGTTATTAATGTAGATGAAATTCTAATGATTTTAATGAGGAAGTGAATAATTCTACAGCTTATCAAATATGATTTGCTAAGAATATAAACTTACTCATGGAACAAATTAAGTCTTAATGCATTTCTAAGATAATTTACAAACTAGATTTCTAAAGAATTATTTAAATGAACTTGTAAATAATGCCCATCTTTTTGTTATCTGATTTTCAGTTTATAGTAATAAATTAATATGTTGAATTTATTTATTTATATATATTTTTTTAATCAGAAGGGAAGTATACTCTATACATGTGCACTATAATATTGTTTTAATAACTCAACAATGTTTTGCTGAGTACAAAGGATAATCTCAAACCAAAGCACAAGACAGAGATTTAAAAAATAAGAGTGGTCATCTTACTTTTGTACCTAAATTCATTTACATAGACAAATCTAGAGCATCTTGGAATGAGAGCGTGAAGTTTTCCAGTAATCACTTTATATCCATTAACTTTATTCTGTCCTTTATGTAATTCAGTATTTAATTTACTGGCACAATATTATATGCAAATTTACTGAATTTCACAAAAAATAAAAAATACTATTCAAAGAGTAGCCAATGTAAAAGCAATAAGAAGAATAGTTCCGGTGGTTAGAACATTGCCATAGAATTTGATATTTGAGAATCTAGAGGTGTAAATTTGACTCCTATATTGGCATTATCATTGATTAGGCCAGCAATAAGAAGAAATGTTTCACATCAATTTAAAATATAAAAAATATCCATATGCACTATTTTTAAAAGATTAAAATATCATGAGTAAGAGGAAGAAAAGTATCACTAGATAAAAGGAAAAAAGTCTGTAATTGAGTAGATTAAAAGAATATGAAAAAACTGAAATGCACAACATATGGTTAAGGTGAGCAGTAAAGAGATGATGACTAAAAATGGATTCAGTATTCATTACTGATAAGAGGAATTTTCAAAACAAATTTTGAGAGCAATAATAAAGGGAAACCAGAAAGGATAACTAATTATTAAAGTCAGAAGATGATATGAGAAGCTGGAAAAAAATAGTCAAAGATGGCTCACTATAACAGTAGTAAACTTGCATTGTATCCTAAGGTCTAGATGCAGGGTTCTCAAATCCAAGACTTCTAACTGATGAAAGCCACAAGCTCGAAACTAGGCGAGACTAGATAGGAATTTTAGGCATAAAGCTTCTTACATCCATTGATTACTAAGGCTTGCACTTGGTGGGACTACTGTGTGAAGAGGTTACTGCTGTTAACAGTTGCATAAGCATATGAAATGGTGGTTATGGTTTTTGATGATTTTATGCATATCCTGTCCATGGGATAATGGTGTCTGTGATTTTTGAAAAACCAAACTAAGAAAAATGTATAGATGCTGAACTGAGTTCAGATCTATATGACTATACAAGCAAATGAGCTTTAATTCCAAAACATTATTGTGTTTTCATTTTGGACTCCTAATTTTACAGCCAACTAAATAGGTAAAATGTGGCTGCTGGAAAGTTGTATTAGATCCTAAGATCTACATGTGGTGCACTCAGATCCACAGCCTCTCACTGATGAAGCCACAACCTAGAAACTAGTCTGGGGGTATTGGATGAGTAGGTACTAGATAGGGATTTTATGCACAAACCTTCTTGCATCCTACTGTTATTAATAGCTACGTAAGCATTTGTAAATGATGATCACGTGAGGGTTACTATATATAGACACCATTTAAGCATTACTAACTTTAAAGCAAAAATAAATAAATATTTACAGTCATTCATTTAAATTTTGCCATGATTACATTTTTAAAATTATGTAAACTATATCCAAATATAATTGAGGGGGGGGGGAATCCTTTATTTTTTTATTTACATTATTGTGTTTTCTATACATTAATCTAAATGTAAGATTAACAAAAGTGTGTCAAGCGTTGTTAGCCGAGAGGTCAGCACAGCCGCGTTGCAAGCAAGCAGTTGGTTGCAGACGGTTGTTGCGGTTCGCAACCCGGCCGATGCTATGACATATGAGAAAAGAAAGAAAAAGATTAACAAAAGTGGAACAAAAATGGCCTGCTTACAATCTTTGAATTGGGCAAACTAACTAATTAGTTGTATAGTTAATAATGGCCGTAGGATGGGGTTAAATCGTCTTTCTGATTGAGCGAACGGAAATCAATATCAAAATTTTATAATCCTATTTTCCACTTGAACAAAACTCAGTTTAAATAAATGATTTATTGAACCAATATTCAATAACTACAATAGCAGCATTTATTTTATTTTCGATTTTTTAAAATCATTCTTCTCATATCTCATGGACTAAAATAAAATAATCGAACGGCTCTACAGTGAGTGAGTTCATAAGAAGTTTAGCTCCGGAAATAACAATTCTGGGAAAGATCTGAGGACGTTACTTAACACAAGAATCAGACACTCTACGACTACAGCAAACCACGTAAGGCATCTCTAAGATTATACAAATCTCAGTTCACTGGTTGGTGGTATGTATTTCTCAACACTGGGAATATCTGTTGATAATCTTGAATTACACATTTTTAATCAAAATAATACTAGAGGAAAAATTAAATGTCCATTTTAAACATCTTTCAAAAACATATAAAAAAAATAAAAGAAATGGAAAGCAAATGGAATTATTAAACCAAAAAAAAAAAAAAAGGTTTATATTATTTTTTTACTGATTACATTTCAAGAGAAAATCATAAACGCCATGGGCAAACTTTTTTGATCGCAGCCATATGAACTTTTGTAGAGTCTCTAGTGGATCGCATGTAAAAAAAAAATGATTTTATTTTCTACTCATGGTAAATAAAGAGTATTTGAACACAAACTTTCAAGCTCCTATCAATTATCTATTCCATCTTATATAACCGATACATATGACCCCATACATGTGAAAAAGATAAATGATCTCCAATATATGTGTATTTCGTGCTGAACCAGCACTCAGCAGTTGGTGCAGATCATCATCTCTCACATATGTATATAATCAGTGCTCAGTGTATATTAAGATAGCAAATCTTCAAAGTTTAATGGGCATGCTTCAATTTTCTCCATTCTCCAACTCTTCAATCATCCATATTATTGAAAAATCTGATGATAAAATGCTCAAAGCCCTTTTTGATGTTAATGTTGTCATACCCATGTAAGGATTGGGATTGTGCTGGAAATGGACTTTCTATTTTCAATAAATAAAGCTTTTAAAATCTGTTTTGAGTAAATTTAGGATGGCGTGGTATTGTGCATGTTAGTATGAGACATAATTTTTTTCCCACCATAACTCCAGAATTAAATTAAAAAATTTTCGATGAATTTTTGGTTTTTCTAATCTTAGATACCTACTTCTTGTTGAACAATAGGTGTCATGGGAATTTAAGTTTGCCGCAACTCAGTTTCCAATTTGTGTAATATGTGAAAGAAATTATTTGACAACACAGTTCAGATTTATAATTTAAGACATTTTTGTCTGAAACAATTTTCCATAAATTTCATTGTTTTAAAAGTGTATAAAAGAATCTGCAGATGATCTTAGACTCACGATTACTCTTTAGGCATATATTTTGTGAAAAACTTTATTTGACAAAAGTTATGTAGTTCGTCCTCATTCTGCAGTATACTAAGTAGATGTAGAGACATGCCATATGCTTCCAAACATGCATTGCTTATATAATATTTAACATTTTTGTGGTAAAATTTAAAATATGTATTATATTTGTGCACAGACTGTGCACATAGTTTGCCAACCCTTATCTGTGTATTTATATCATAGTATAATCACTATATTTAACCATTCTCTATATTGCACCTTGCACAAAAGATTAGAGCATAATTATTCCTTTATAGGTGGATCCTTTGACCCAATCATGGCAACTTTCTCTAAAAATCATCTTATAATATATATATAATCTTAAGAAGGTCTTGTTGTGTAATAGTTATCCCATATCATGGGTTTGAATTAGAGCCATGTAAAGTTTGGCTTTTTTTTTTCAATTAGTGCATATTAATCTAATAAATCTTCCAATTATTGTTTGGTAAATTAGTATTTAACTATTATTATTTAGAGAATAGAAAAATATTAGAACATTCACCAAATACTCATTGGTAAGCCTACTGAATAACATCCTCTCCCTCATAGATTGCTTTAGAAAACTATTGGAGAAAAGCTTTTCGACTACAGTGGAATATTTGAGAGTTGTAAATTGAATAATCTTTTGTTTGTTTCACTAAAGTATGAATAAATAAAAATTTACCAAAAAAAAAAAAAGGATTCCCATAATTCATTTTTCACAGTTTTATTTAATATATAACAGTTTTGACTGCTTGACAGCCTTCTTCAGATATTTCATATACTTTTCAACTACTTCTTTTAAAATACAAGGGACTAATCAATTGCAGCATAGTAAAAAGGGGTTGTAAAGATTTTAATGGAAGCAACGCAATAAGAATGGAAAGAGTTTTGAACATAAAAAATAGTAAGAAAATCATACATCATGTGACTTAACTTAATAAGTTTGTATTACAAATCTAATATATTAAACATGCTGCTAGCTCTAAACAAGCTTTTCCAATAAATGCCACAAGAGAAAGCATTTAGAATCTCTATCTAGAATTATACCTATCCCCAAACCATCAAACTACTGACTCTCATCAGTGAGGCACTAGGATATTCAAATACTAGATCTAAATTACCAACTCAAGCCTAGCATTTATCTAATACTTATCTATGAAATAGAAAAATCTGAAGTTTTCAGTCACATATGTCTTTAAATCCTATCTAACTTAAATAGTTTTGCTTTTGAGGCTTTGATGATGTCATATTTCTAAGCTATTAATGTATGATATAGCTGAAAATTATTCAGACCCATATAGCTATTTAAATTATATAGCTGGATTTGAAGAACATATAGGTATCTGGAAATTTCAGATTTTCTACTTAATAGTTAAGTATTAGATAAATGTTGGGCTTGAGATGGTATTTTAGATCTAGTGTCTAAATATCCTAGTGCCTCACTGATGACAGCCAGTGGCTCAAAACCAGTTTGGGGATAGAGATAATTCTAGATAGAGATTTTAAATGCTTTCTCTTATGGCATTTACTGGAAAAGCTTGTTTAGTGCTATTAGCATGTCATTATATTAGAACATAAAAAAGTATATTTCAAAATGAGAAAAAATACAAATTGTGCTTGATTGTACACATAAAGTCTTCCAATTAATTTGTTTGTTTTTTTTTTCTTTTGACATATATTAAAATGCTAATCATATGGATTAAAGATTGTAGGAGATATTGAAAAAAACTGACATATTTGAAATTGATAGAAAAATGTGAATTACTTAAAGTAATAAAATAGAATTATTATTATTATTATTATTATTATTATTATTATTATTATTATTATTATTATTATTATTATTATTATTATTATTATTATTATTATTATTATTATTATTATTATTATTATTATTATTATTATTATTATTATTATTATTATTATTATTATTATTATTATTATTATTATTATTATTATTACTATTATTATTATTATTATTATTATTATTATTAATATTATTATTGATTGCACTCTTTTTCAAAATGATATAGATAATTTTAGTGCTTGGTGTGATCTAAATAATATGACTGTTAATTTCAGTAAATGTTCCTTAGTCTCGTACTCTAAAAAATCTGAAGTTTTGCATTTTTCTTATTTTATTAATTCTCACAAAATTATTTCTGTTGAATCCCAAAAAGATTTGGGCGTTATATTTTCTAGTAATGGATCCTTTCTTCCTCATTTGGAAATGATTATTGGTAAGGCTTTAAAAATTATAGGTACTATTCTAAGGTTTGTTTATCATTTCAGTGGTGATACAAAATTTAAATTATTTTTATCATTGGTTCTTCCATCATTGAATATTGTTCAGTCATTTGGAATCCTAGCTCTAAACAGGGATGTAATTTATTACAATCAGTGTATAATACGTTTTCTAAATATGTTTCTTTGGGAAATAAAACTGTTGTTCATCTTTCTTCTAGAAGACAATATAGAGATATTAAATATCTTTATAAACTTGTTAATAAAATAGTTCTTTTATCTAATACAATTTCTACTGTTATAATTAGATCTCATGTGCATGATACTCGGTCTGCTTCTGTTTATTACATTAAAACTTGTCATTCCAATGTTCTTAGATTTTCTCCTTTGTTTAGGCTACCATCTTTATATAATCAGATTTGTAGTAATATTAATTACTTCAATTTAGATAATAATCAATTTTGTAATGTTATTAAATTTAAATGCCAGATTTGATTGGGTTAACTTGATTTTGTTTATATATATATATTAAATTGTTGTTGTTTTTTTTATTTTGTTATGTGCTTTATATTTATCCCTTTTATTTATTTGTTATTATTAATGTTTTAATAATAATTGTTTATATGCTGATGTTTAATTTTACTTTAGATTTTTAAATGTGTTAATTATCTTTTATTAAAATATGGCACATAATTATATTATATTAATAATTTGTCATTTAAACTCATTTATGTATTTATATATTTGTTATGGTGCAATATTGTAATTGGCTTTATGCTGTAGTTTTGTACGGTACATAAATGAATTGGAATTGAATTGAATTATTATTGTGGTAGTGATGGTGATGATAGTATTATTTGTAGATCAACTTCAATATTCTTCCTGCTACCACAAAATTTTGTAAACTTGCAAGTCATGGCTTCATTACTATATACAGTTTAAATCATTTCAAATATTTCACTAGTAGTTTTGCCCAATGTAAAAGACAATTTAATGTTACCTTGTTGTTCACTCATGAGTTTGTTATATTTCACACATAATTCATGACCCACTATGTCTCTTCATAACACACATATTAATTTCAGAAATTCTGCTGCAATCGGCATGGAGAGATAACCAATCATCATCTTACCGGAACACTCTAGTGGATAAATTTGATTTCTGTTTGTTTATTTCAAGACAATTTATGTACATTATGGGTTGAAGTATCTATGCACTTGGCCCTATGACCAAATAATAAATAGTCACTCATTATTAGTAGTTTTGTATGGTAGAGTGGTGAACCCAAGAACTACATGGTGTCTAGATCATAACTCAATGCTGTCATTTTCACTATCCAAAGGTCACATGACTTCCTGAGAAATCAACTGCGCTATTTTTTTAATTGGAGATAGTTTTACCATTGACTTTCTATATATATAAATGCTACATCCCAAAATAAATATGGCAGAGTAACATTTTAAATACATATATGAGTAGAGGGATTTGAACTGAGGATTTCCATCTCAAGCAACCAATACACCTGACCCCACACATGTGAAAAAGATGCATGATCCTAATGTGCGTATTTCATGCAGAAGCAACATTCATCAGTTGGGCCATATCATAATCTCACATATATATATACAATCAGTTGTCGGTTTATATTAAGATCGTAATTCCTTAAACTTTAATGGACAGGCTTCAATTTTTTTCACCCTTCCAACTATTCAACTGTCCATTTCATTGAAAAACTCATAATTTAAATGAACCCTTAAAGAATAAAATTATTTAATTTTTTTTAATACAATAGAATATTGGCACTTTAAATTTGGCAAAAAAAAAAAAAAATTTCATCATGATGAAAAGGTTTTGACATCTCTTTTTTGATTTTTAATTTTTGTAAACAAAAGGTCGGTTTTCATCAAAAGTTTAAAATAATAAATACTGTACGAGTCAACTACATTGTTTGTTGGTTTGTTTTTTATATAGATTTCAAAATTATTTTCAAACTGTTTTCTAAGCTACATTTGAATAAGTTATATAATTCCTTCTGAAATAAGAGTAATGTTCTTTATTTAAATAAATAATAATTCAATTTTAAAAAAGTTAAATAGTAATAAATTTCACAGTATAATTTTAACAAATTAAAAATGAAACAGAATAACATTTAAATGGTTATATTTTTTGTTGATATGAAGGAAGATAATCTGAATAATTCTCTGTGGCTCCATCTATCTATTATTTTACACACCTGCCTATCATTTTCCTTCTCTCCTACCTACTTACACCAACCCATTCTACGTCAAAATTTTCAAGGCACCTCTGAGCATAATCATAAGGTGACTTTTAGATGGATACGTGCAATTCAGAGCTTCTAACTATTGAAAACTAATAGCCATAAACTAATCTGATAATCCAGATGGTGCTACCATCTAGAGAGCAATGATTACTCACGCTTACAAAAACGAAGTTGAGCAGAGTAACAAATTAATCATTCTTGCATAAATGATTCTAAAATAACAATGTAGAATGGATTGCAATAATTGCAGACCTTATATGAAACTAGCAAAATTACTGATACGTTGTTTAAGTATATTTATAATGAAACACTCCGTTTCAAAGGTTAAATAGGTGTGGTGTATGTGGGAATTTCAGGATATAAATATAAAAGAAGTAATAAAAATAATAATGGTGATGATGACGAAATCAGTCACAAAGTGGTGCAGTTGTTTAAGTCAATAGTAATAAAAATATTATATTGAAGATTAGTCATCGAATTTATGATCCTAATAAAGCATTTACTGTATATAACAGAATTTTTAAATTAATTTTCCTTTAATATTTTAATATAACCTTTTTATTATTCCAAAATTAATAAATTAACAATAATTTATTACTAACAGACATTTGCATGCCTGTAATAAAAGTGTGGTTGTAAAATATATAAGGTGTTGTATGACGTGTGTGTGCGTGTGTGTAATTTTGAATATTTTGATTTTAGCTTTAAATAAGATATTTACACACACGTTTGAAAGTTTGTGAGGATAATGTTTTAATTATAATTATATGTTGAATTATTTCCTTCATCTAATATTAATTGTTAAATATTTTTAGAAAAATTCAATCTTTTTAAATATATTCAAAGTGGAGAAATTAGGAAGAACCTTATAGATAAGTATATGAAATTTCTACTGACCATTGCCTTTGACAGAATAGCCTAGTTGGTTAAAGAATCACCTTAAATTCAATATTCATAAATCTAAAGGTCCCTAGTTCAATACCTATGTCATTACTGTCTGATCAGACAAGCAAAATCTGAAATAGTGAGGAGTATAATATCACTCAAAATATTGTGTTATATACTAACTTGTGAACAACTTACTAATAGTTTAATGTATTTGAAATGTTTAAATAAAATCTGAATTTTTCTTAAAACATTTCAAACAATTAAGGTTATCAACTTAATGAATAATATTTGTGTAATGCAATTTTCACTGTATCAGTCTCATACAAAGTGGGGACCATCCACTTTTAACACTTTGTGGAGGGGTGTAATCATAAGCATATGACCAAAGACATATGAAGAAGATGTATGATCCCTAAGATGTAGGTAAGTAGGTAGGTAGGTAGGTAGGTAGATAGGTAGGTAGGTAGGTAAGTAGGTAGGTAGATAGGTAGGTAGGTAAGTAGGTAGGTAGGTAAGTAGGTAGGTAGGTAGATAGGTAGGTAGGTCGGTCGGTTGGTCGGTCGGTCAGTCGGTAGACAGATAGCCAATTACTACAACTTAATTTCTAAGTGTCAAACTTATTTGCCATTAAGTGATTTATGTCAAAGTTGTGAGGATGGTAAGTTTGACACTTGTCAATGGAACTGTAATACTTGGCTATCTATATATACTGAACAACTATAAAGATATGTGAGATTGTGATCTGGGCCAACTGATGAGTGCTGCTACTGCATGAAATGTACATCTTGGGGATCATACATTTTTTCACATGTCTTTGATCATATATTTATAATCACACCCCTCCACAAGGTGTTAAAAGTGGATAGAATTTAGTTCCTACCTTGTGTGAGAATGGTGTAGTGAAAATTACCCTACAAAAATATTATTTATTAAATTATGATATTTGCATGTACCTTTAAAATATAAATGAAAGGCAAAATAAGCAAAACGACTTGGAAACACATCAAATAGGTAGTAATATTTAATTATATGATGATGTTTTAAACCACTAAACATCAAATAGTCGCCATTTCTTATGCTTGCTCAAGCTGTTAAAGCAGGCAAAACTCTCCATACAGTAGTGCCACTCAGTGAGAGCCAGAGTAATCAATGGATACAAGAAGGTTTGTGCACAAAATCCCTATCTAGTGGATGAGTAGGCACTAGATAGGAATTTTATGCATAAACTTTCTTACATCCATTGATTACTCTGGCTTGCACTGAGTGGCACTACTTTTTGGAGAGTTTTGCCTGTTTATGATAATTTTTTCCAAGCTCTGTGCAGTTTAGTACACTGGTTAAAGTGGTTGTCTCTGGAGCTCTAAGTCCACATATTACAGCCTAACTCTGTCATCTCCTATGTTCAAACTTCTTACAATCTGTTGAGCAATAAACTATTCAACTATTATTAAACTTATCTAAAATTTATATAAAAGTTGAAAGGAGAAGAAAATATTTGTCTAATATGATTTTTTGTTTATATTCTTGATACAAACTTAGTAAAAACAAATCTCAATGACATTTATTCATTATTATTTCTTCATTTTTATTCTCTATGCGTTTATTATTAACTTATATAATTATAACACCTTTTTTTTTATTGTATACAATACAAACAATATTTTCTTCAACAATTTTTGTTTTTTTTTATAGTTTCAACTGTTCAACAGTCTTCTTCAGAAACACAAAATATTTAAATGTATATGATTATATGAAAATAAAATATAATTACAAATAAACTAAAATATTTCATTTATATGTGTTTATATGCATTTAAATATTTTGCAGCTCTGAGGAAGATTGTTGAACAGTCGAAACTGTAAGAAAATAAAATTATTTGAAGAAACATTATATGATATAAACATATTAGACTATATATAAAGGTGAATTTCCACCTTTATTGTCTACAAGAAGTTGTCTTGACAACAGTTTGAGATTGTTGATTATTATTGATATTGGCATTGTTTTCAAAATTAGCATACAAAGTTGATTTAAATAATTATATGAAAGATAAATGCAATTGAAATATTAATAATATTAATCAAATAATCTGTTCCTCAGGGGTTCATAAAATAAGTAAATGATTGAATGGGTTTATTGCTTGGGAATTGATAAGACATTTAATTTCCAAAAGTGCTAGGATTGGAATTGATTCAAAGATCTTGTACTCTAGAGTCTAATGTTTTATTACTTAACTAAACTGCACCAAGCATAATATTCACATGAATTCATTGCTTGTTTGGGCATCTGAAGTTCTAGAATTGGAATTGATTTGAGGACTTTTTGCTCCCAAGTCTGACATTCTATCATTGCCCTAAACCACACAGGAAGCAAGAATTGAAAGGCTTTATTGCTCAGAAATTTATGAGACATTAAAGCAGAAGTGCTAGAAATGGAATTAATTTAAGACCCTTTTGTTCTAGAATCCACCATTCTATTACTGCACTAAACCACACAGAGTGCTCAGGAGGGTAAATGTAAATCCACATGAAGTTCATTCACAGGAAGTAGCAGAATATAACTGTGATCAATGAGCCTTAAGTTCTAGAATCTATCACTCTGCCACTGATCTAAACCATACAATGTAGAATTATTATTAAACATCTTTTTTTTTTTGGTAAAAGAAAATGCAATTATACATCCATGCAAAACTATTTTATTGACTTTTCAACCAAAGCTGCAAAACACAAACTATTTATTTTATAAAAGTACTTAAACATATTTATTAATCATCATAGTACAGAAGAAAAACTAAATTAATAACTTTCCAGAAAACCACATTGAATTAACTCACATCCAATATTCTGTTTACTTCTAGATATATTTAAATTCTTTTTACTCTTCATACTAATTCTCTATTTCTTCAACTTTCTATTTTTTATTAATGCACCTAATCTTCTATCCCATTCCTTGTCACTATAACACTCAACAATTCTTCCAACACAATCATCCCACCTTTTTATAACTGACATAATAAAGTCTTTATCCAAATCTTCTGCATACCATACTACCTTTCTCACCCATCTTGTTGCCTGTCCTTTACTCATAGTCTAATTAAATACTATTTCGGCTATTCTCTTATTATCCATAAATTGCAATCTACTGAACATTTTCATTGCACCTCTCATAAAAACTTGACTATTCCAATTCTCCTTGAATTGCCTCCTTTGCCATCCACACATCTGCATCTAATGCATGTTTTCCTACTTCTCCTTGTACTTTTTCTAAGTAATCTAACATTCCTTTACTAACACATAACACATCTTTACTATATGTTAACCCTACTACTGCAACTCCCTTCCATACAATTCTAGCTACATCATATTTATTATGTGAAAACACTGTGAATTTCTTTATCAATCCTTTCCTTTTCTTTGCTTCATTTATCTTTTTTTTAAACTCCATTCATCCAAGCAATATCTCTGATTACTTATTGAGATTTATAATTTTTGTAGAGCGCCACCTAGTGAAAACTCTAGTGATTAATAGATGCTAGAAGATTGCACTAGATGGCACTATTGTGTGGAAATTTTGCTATTGATTTAACAGCTTATGAAACATAAGAAAAGATAATCATGTGATGTTTTAATGGTTTAATAATTGTATGTATAACATATAAAAATTTGAACAGAACGTGTAGAAAGAAATTAATAACTTTAAATTAAACTTTGAATCAATTTCATAGTATTTTTTATAATTTTTTAATAATAAAATGATAGTTGTGAGAAATTAAAATAAGAATATGATTTCAATTTGAACAAGAATTTAGAAAAGGTTTATAATGAAAATTTGACTTTTTATGAGACATTGTGAAAAGAAATATTTTTAAAATAAGTGCCAGTCAGTATTTATGGAATTGATAATGGGATATTTAATAGAAGAGCACTATGACGAATTCATATCATTTAATGATATATAAAGAGGTGTATGCCATGAGGAAAGAGGTGTATGTCATGAGAAAGAAAAAAGAGGTCAAAAGTTAAATACATGAGGGAAAGAACAAACAATTATTACTGACATTATTAAAAGAATTAAGAGATTAAAATGGAGCTAGGCTGGCTATAATTACTAGAAGAGATGATAATAAGCAGTTAGTTGAAGTCTTAAATAAAGTCCTAAGAGATTGTAAAAGACCTTGAAAGAAATCACATGTGAGATGGATAAGAAATTTTTTGTTGTGATGTAAGATGGGAGGTTGTGGATTAGCAAAACTGGATTAAACTCGGAAAGGGTTTCATTCTATAAGGAATCAATAATATTCGGAAATGATGATGATGATCTGAAGATTATGATTGCAGTGTAAAGGAGTTTTTAATGTGTGAAAGATAGAGTTTAATTTGATTCTTACTATATATAATCGTTGCTTAACATATATAAAATTAAACCGAAAGTAATTGTAACCTCCCCACACGCACGCGTGCGCGTAAACTACATATATATACTAATAATTTATTGATGTGTCTTGTATCACGTCTATAGTGTTATTCTATTCTTTTCATTTATTAATGGTGATTTATCAATTTATACATAGCACACGGAAGGAGTTAGTTATTTCCTCTTTAAGTTGAATTTTTTTATAAAATGTTTTAATAAGTTATTTTATCATTTATTAGAAAGTTTTTCTATAATGCTAATGGTTTTAGAATAAAATGAAAATAATAGGAATAGGTTTTTAAATTGTTTTATTAATAGTCATAAAATTATTTATTAATAATTGTTTGCCAATATTTTTCTTTCGTATTAATTATGACGTAATGATAAAAGGAAAATTATTAATGTTTACTATATAATTAAGATAATGATTTTCCTACCATGTTTATATAAAAATATCCAACCTCACAAGTTCAAAGTATAATGCTTTTTTATAACCCACTATTGACGGTTTCGATTACCCCAGCAATCTTCTTCAGAAATTTTGATGATTTTTATAAAATACATTATATTCGAATTTAGAGTAAACCAAATATAATTTTCATCTTTACAAAAATTAAATAGTTATAAATATATTAGCTATTGATTGTTATACGCATGGTTTTTCAATAATAATGATGATGATGATGATAATAATAATGGCTTTAATACTCAAGAATTCATAAGAAGTTTGAATACCAGAAATGATTCTGGGGTCTTTCTATTCCATGACGGATGCTGGAACCTCTCTAGCCCAAGTCGGTTGCTCTACCAACAGTGCCAAACTACAGAACATGGCTTTTCAATAATATTATACCTTAAATGGATAATCTCTAGTCTAATGAAACAGTAATAAGATTTTTCAATGTTTCAATGTGGGTGGCCCATTTACCATGTTCTATCGATAATTACAGTATATATATATAGAGAGAGAGAGAGAAAGCAAACATGCACTGGGAGATAACATTTTTTCTTCTCATCACTACCCAGCACAATTATTTTCAGTGGCAAAAATATTGTTAGATAGAATTAAGAGACTTTCTGATGACAGCTATTTTCATCAAAATTTCTCTGCTACCAAAAAAAATGCTTCTTCATAGTGGTTTTGATTACAAGATTATTAATGGGGCCTTTCTATATAATAAGAAAAAGATTTTGGTACTTCAGAAATTAAGACAATTCTGCCATATATAAAGGAAGTAACTGATAAAATTGGTAATGTTTTAAAGAATAATAATATCCACACAATTTATGCCCTAAATATAAAATTCCTTTGGAGTGTCATGGTGTTTATGAAATTCCATGTGAAGTTTGTTTACATTAATACATTGGACAGACCAATCGTAGAATAAACATAAGAAAGGAGAAACACATTTTGGCAGATAGAAAAAAATCTTAATTTACCAACCATTTATCTACACATTAAATTAACAAACCATGACATCAATTTTAATAAAACACATATTCTAGCAAAAATTGAATAATATGATGCAAAACTGCTAAAGAAGCTATAGAAAATTTTTAAAGGCTCAAGAAAATAAATGAGAAGTGTGAATTGGAAGAAATTAACAATATTTGAAAAAGCTATTGGATGATAAAAATATTTTTTAAAACTTCTCAACCAATAAAATTTAAGATTGAGGATAAAATAACAAGGCAAAAAATAATGATTTTAAATCTCACCACACACTTTCTTATGATTTGAGAAAGAAGAAGCTCTGAGGAAACTATTTGTTATTGTACCAAAACATCAGCTATTTTAGCTATTACATATTTTTACAACTCTTAAGATCCCACAAATAATACTATGAATTCACATATATATATTGTGCCAGGCACTTTTGATGTGGCCAAGCACAAGCTAAGGTTAAATGACTAAATGGTCTAAAATATTTAAATAGCCATTAAAGAGGGGGGGGGTATACAATTTATACAAACAATATTCGTTATAAATTGAGAGAGAGAGAGCTGTGGCGATAATATAAACACACACACATAGGCTTAGAAATATGCATTTGTAAATTTGATTTTTGTTTATTTTTATTTAAGGAAAAACAAACTCCAAAATGTAATTATAATTTTGAAGATTTTTGTTTTGTTTGTTAAAGAGAAATGCTAACACTTGTATTTACAATTTGCCAGTACGTATTTATTTATTTTTTTGTGAGTGCTGACAATCAATGTAAAAGAGAGAATTTAACATACTGTTATTTAAAAATAATTTCAGAATCGGAGTTTTAATGGATATTTTTCTCTTCAGTTACATTTGAGCAAGGGAGGGGGCCATTGTCTTAAATTTAGAAAAAGCCTAAAGGCATTCTGGCTTCCTGTCCACTCTAAAATAATTTTAACTGGACAAAAGAATTTAATTAAACTTGCGATAATGCATGGAGAGAGGAATGTTCAAGTTATATAAAACATTTTTTTTGTTAAAACAAAAAAAAAATTGGATTCTTATAATGTAATTAATCAAAAGTAAAAAGATGTTATCATTTCTTAATTGTGATTTGAATGAATATAAATAAAACTAATTGGAAATGAAATTTTTAGAGATCCCTTGGGCGATTACATGGAAATGTTTTACGAATCAGCTAAACCAATTAGTAAAACTAAAACCAATTCAATAAGATTTAATTAATTTTTGTGTCATGGAGGGGATGCCTGAATTGAGATTGTATTGAGGTGGGATATCAGTTCTGAAATTGCGAGAGGGCAGTTCACCTTAGCTTTTCTAAGAGAGCAGTTTAACTTTACTTTTCGAAGAGAGCAGTTTAAGTTTACTTTTCTAGGAGGGCAGTTCACTTTTACTTTTCAAGAAGAGCAGTTCATCTTTGCTTTTCAAAGAGTTCAAGTTTACTTTTACTTTTCAAAGAGAGCGGTTCACCTTTGTTTTGCTGTTAAAAAGACGAATCTTATTGGGAGCCTATTTCTAATTTTGGAAAGCTAATGCTATTCTGGGAAACATGCGAGGTCATGCAAGTTTTTAATCATGCTGATTCTAATATCTTGTAAGCCAGAAGATTTATTCTAAGAAAAAGAAATAATACTCATTCTGTCATTCTAAATCAATGGACATTAATCCAGGCCATCATTGAAATAATTTAGCAGTTAACCAGTCAGTTGATGCCGATGGAAGCTTAATTGCAACACGCCATCAGAGCCGGCAATTAACTTAGGATTCACAAAACAAGAAAGGATGATTGATAGTGTTTAATATCCTGTTTAATATCCATTCTCCAACCTAAAGATGTCAATCAAACATTTGCCTGCCTATGAAATGATTATGGAGTAGAAACCTACTTCAGTGCATCCGTCCAGCTCCACTCCTGCCATCCCAACATAATGTAAAAGCCGAGATCACCAAACACTAAAGTGATGATGACTAATTCTATGAACTTGTAGCACTGTCAAGTCCAGCCCTTGTTGCAGTCGATGAACAGATAGACTGCCCACTCAAAACCCATAGAAGAACGAAGTCTACAAACTTTGTTGGGTATACTATTATTTTTTTGTATGTGTGTGTTATATTTATAACCAGTTAATGCCCACTTCATAAATATGTTTATGTAAGTACACAAACCAATATATCTTGTACGTAACACTAATTTTTCTTTATTTGCTTTACACAGGTGTGAGTTTATATCCACAGAGCACTATCTCTCCCACATTCTTTATTTAATATACTTTATTATAAAAGAAAATGAAATTTCCTTTATTTAATCTAACAATTATCTCAACAAGTATTTCCATATGCTTATAATTTGTTTTATAAATGATTTATGTATTATATAATTTCGTTTGTATATTTATTCAATTTGGGAACTTTAATTTTTTATTTATGTTATAAATGGTTGGGCGTATTGGGTTAATAAAAGATATTATAATTTAAAAGCGACTACTGCCATATATGTCATATTTTTTTCACCATTTACTTTCTCTAACCCCATATTAGTTAGTTATGTGAGTTTTCCGATCCCCATTCTTTTAACTGAGTATAAGAGTACGCTGAGCTAGCGAATGGGATACCTTCTTACCGGAACCTAAATCTTTATTTTCATGAGGATACTTATTTATTATTTTTTTATGAATAATTATTTATCGGCACACATGCCCTAATATCATTTGAACTTGCATATCCTTTCAGGAGGAGAGTTAAATTTCCTTCTGAGAGTGGCGTGAGGGGTTGATTTAAAGTCATCCCCCAAAGGTATGTAAGAGTCAACCTTTTCATAAGTATCTTCTGTGTCCATAGCACTGCTATGGTAAAGTTTTGAATTTCTTCTTACTCCGGCAAGTCGCCATATTTCTCATGTTTGGTTTATGCGCATGCTCATATTAACGGAGTAAACGTTAACCGGTATAATATATATATATATTGTAACAATCCGGGGAAATGATCTTAACATGATCTGCACTACAGGGTGCCATCTAGGCATTTGAACCTAGAAAAATTTATAAAGTAGGCAGATACGTAAGCCAAAAAAAATTTTATTTTATTTATATATTTTGATATCCGGTCGTTAGCCCAAGTCACTAGCTCAGAGAGTAGCAGAGATTTAATAATATAATATCTTATCTAATTATATTTCAATATTAAAAAATAAATAAAATAAGCCACTGCCAGTAATTAACATACAAACATTTATTTATGCACATATATATATAAAATTTAATGTTATTATTTTAGTATGTTTATTTTAGATTTTAATTTGATTTTATAATTTAAATTTACATTTTAATTTTTATAATATTATAAGTTTACATTTTAATTAAATTCGCACAGATGGATTTATGAAAGTTTGTTTTATAATGTTGAGTATAGATCGGTTACATAGATTACACGTTAAAAAACATTTCAAAGTAAACATAAACGATAAAAATACAAAATCATTGATACCGTCAATTGCATAGGGAATACAAGAAACCCAATGGTGTTCATCAGAAGACACCGCATTAACACCAATAACTTAAAAGACATCCGAATAAATACATCTTAGACACTCACCGTAAGGTATCAGTGTTTACCGAATGTCTATATATTTTGATCACATATGAAAACCAAAAACATAATTAACCGGTAACGAACGCATGCAAGCGTCCATACCCAACTTAAATTTAATGCAATTTTATTTAGAGTGTCGAGTATGAATGGACTACATAGATTTGCACTTTAAAGAAAATATTCTATCCTTATTTAACCTTAGGCTAAAAAGTTCGCAGTCAAACTGGCATCAATCCATCTGATACATTTATGTATTCAATGTAGCATGAAAATACGACAACACAAAATACTATACTGTCAGGAATGTACGTCTGAACAGTAAGTAGAGTTAGAGAAGACATTGTCTCTCCACCAACAGGAATGCTGCATCTGTTGGCGAGTAGAACAATAAACATAAAACTCCATAGAAATGGATTGCGGTCCTTTGCCGTCTTACAAACCCATCCATAGGCAAACAGAAGGTGTGTGGCATATATATGCAATCCTGCTCATAGCGGATCTCATACTACATCTACTAATTACACAATATATCCAATTCATCGACCCAATTCAACCACGAAACAAATAACCTAAGATTACCCTCCCCTAATATAACTTTACAAATCTATATAGCCATTCATGCCCGACTAAAGTTTAACATTTATGTAATTTAGTCTAACGAAAAACAAAAATCATAATAGAAACTTAAAAGAACAA
Organism: Epiperipatus broadwayi; assembly: GCA_028023455.1. NCBI lineage: Eukaryota > Metazoa > Onychophora > Udeonychophora > Euonychophora > Peripatidae > Epiperipatus > Epiperipatus broadwayi. Next base: position 21,034 of record JAQFVV010001126.1, read on the forward strand.
AAAAAAAATGAAAATGATTTTAAATAAAAAAAAATACATCAAATGACATTATTAATATTAATTTACGTTGGTCAGATAGGATTCTATTTGTATTATTTACTAAAAGGTTTAGAATTTAGAGTTCTTATTGTTTTCAAATGAATATAAAGTTCTTATGATTTTTAAAATGTCCAACTTTATCCATTGCTTGCCATGAACGTGAATTCCCACGCCATCCTAAAGGGGTTGATATTCTGTAGGCCGATTTATTTATCCATCCGGAGGTTTTTCCTTTAACTGGTCCTCAATGTAGAAAACGATAGTACATTTCTCTTTCTTTCTTAGCAGAACTGAAGGGATTGAAGGTCTTTTCAATCCCTTCTCCTTCGACTCTGCACTAACACATATCTGTACTCTCGTAATAACTAATTAATTCTTTTATTTTCCAAACTTTTCCTTTTATAATAATTTTAAGGATCCAATGGACATTACGTCATTGATGATGATATGGTCCTTTTGCTGAGGTCCGATTCCATTGTTTTTCATTCATTGGCTATTAGTTTCTATTGTTTTCCTATCTGACCGATGCTTATACATTTAAATGCCCAAGGCCAGTTTACATTGACTAATCAAAACAATCATTTCCATTTTCTGATTACTTAATGTATTTTCCAAAATTAAAGATATACTTAAAGATAAATTTAAAGATACAATTTTATCTCCAAATCTTTTTAAAATTTAGTTTTAAACTACTCTTTTTTTTAATAAAGTTTTATTTTAATGATTATTTATCTGTACGATTTTATATATATGTAAGTTTAAGATGATTTTTTTTAATTTTCAATTTTTAATTCTTAAAAAAGAAGTTTTTGTTTGCGAACTTTTATTCTTTTAATGTTTACTAATAAAAAACAATGTAATGTACGTATGTGCCCATTACAATATATTATACAATGAGTGAGTCATTAGCTCTTAACAAGCTTTTCAGAATATTTTTATCCTCAGGCTGGTTTCTAGCTCTGGCTTTCATCAGTGAGGTGCTAGGATATTCAGGCATTAGATTTAAAATACCAGGTAAAGCCAGCACTTTATCTAATGTTAAACTATTAAGTAGAAAGTCTGAAATTTTTAGACATCCATATATCTTCAAATCCAGCTATCTAACTTAAATAGCCATATGGGACTGAACTAAATTTAAATAAATGTGTATATTAATAGCTTTACCAATATAAAATCATCAAAGCCTTAAGAACAATAACAATAATTGCAGAGAAATCAAGTCATATAAACCATGACTTAATTTAATAAGCTTGTATTACAAACATTATATAGTGAGTATGCCAATAGCTCTTAACAAGCTTTTCAGAATATCCCTATCCTCAGACAGGTTTCTAGCTCTGGCTTTCCTCAGTGAAGCACTAGGATATTCAAGCATTATATTTAAAATACCAAGTCTGAGAATAGATATATTCTGAAAAGCTTGTTAAGAGTTAGCTTATTAAATTAAGTTACGTGATATATGACTTGATCTGCAATTATTGTTATTGCTTTTAAGGTTTTGGCAATTTTATATTGCTAAAGCTACTAATATATGTTGTATCTGAACTAAGTTCAGTTCCATGTGGCTATTTAAATTAGATAGCTTGATTTGAAGACATATGGATGTCTGAAAATTTCAGATTTTCTACTTAATAGTTAAACATTAGATAAAGTGCTGGGCTTGACCTGGTATTTTAAATCTAATACTTAAATATCCTAGCACCTCAATGATAAAAACTAGAATTAGAAACTGGTCTGAGGATAGGAATATTCTGAAAAGCTTATTAAGAGCTATTGGCATGATCATTACATAATATTTGTAATACTAGCTTATTAAATTAAGTCACATGATATATGACTTGATATCCTTACAATTATTGTTATTGCTCTTAAGGCTTTGGTGATTTTATATTGCTAAAGCTATTAATATGTGGTGTATCTGAACTTAGTTCATTCCTATATATCTATTTAAGTTAGATAGCTGGATTTGAAGACATATGGATATCTGAAAATTTCAGATTTTCCACTTCTAGCACCTCACTGATGAAATCCAGAGCTAGAAACCAGTCTGAGGATATACATATTCTGAAAAGCTTGTTAAGAGCTATTGGCATACTCATTATATAACATTTGTAACACAAGCTTACATGATATATGAGTTGATTTCCTTGCAATTATATACATATATATGTAAATGACTGTTACAGGACCTTATGCTTAAATAAACTAATACAATATTAGAAATCAAGATCAAGACAACACTACACTTTTGTTTATATTTATTTTATTCTTTATTTCTTTATAGCATCACAAACAATCGAAATTACTTACGGTGATGTTTAAATTAAAGAAAGAATTCATGAATGAAGTTTCTTCATTACCAATTTAATAAAATCCTTTTTAGAAATGGATTTTATATCAGTATCTATAACAAAATTACAAGCGTATTGAGGCGCTGGAAAGAGAAGCTATAATAAATACTTATATGAATCGATAAAATATATGAGCACTTTCGAGGCATTTAGCCTCATATTCATAGTTGTAAAAAAACAAATAGTGCAGAGTAGAATGTAATAGACAATATGCAAATGTTTTTTAAATTATTTAATTAGTTCAACGTTTGGAATGGAGTTATTGTTGCTAGTAATAAAGTATGCTTCTTTGATTTTTCATTTATAGTCGTTCTTCTCAATGCATACTATCATAGAGTTGGAGGGTAAAATTATTATATGTATTTGTTAACTTATACATAGTACATAGTATTTTGTGAGGATAGATAAGTTCATGGATTAAAATTTTCTAAGATTATAATTATTGTTCTTAATATTTATTATTTTAAAATTCATAATTTTTTTAAAGAAATATTAAACTGAAGCAAAACTTCATACAATAATGCCCCCTAGTGCAAGCCAGAAAAATTAATAGATGGAAGAAGATTTGTACATAAAATCCCTACCTAGTGCCTTCTTGCATCCATTGATTACTCTGGTTTGCACAGGGTGGCACTACTGTATAGAAAGTTTTGCTTCTGTTTTAGCAGCTTGTGTAAGTGTAGAGAATGGTTATCATGTGAAGAAATGTTACCATTTTTGTTAATACCAATCAGTTTTTTTCAATCCATTGCCAACTCTTTGTAGGTCGATGATATCCTTTTTTATTTTCATTGTTCCTAATTTCAGATGTGTAATGTAACCTTGGTAATACTAGACATTAAAAAAATAATATTGTTTTTCCATTCCTGATTATTTGTCCAATAGCCTTGTGTGATTTGTATATGTTCTGTTTTATTTGAAGATTCTCTAGTTTAAAATAGCTAGACATCCATTGACTAACCAATTTTAGATGACTATTTAGAATTTTTATAAGGTATCTATGTGGAAAAAAATGTTACGCTTGTTTGAAACTTGACAAAATGTCAACTTTACCCAGTTATGGTTCAAACCCAGGTTGTCAACATGAATAGATAGATGTTCTAACCACTATGCTATCGGATCCATTATTATATGTGTATATGTTTATATAATGTATTCAATTTAAGAATAAAAGCATGGATTAAATAATCCAATTTTTATCTAAAAATAGTTTTATTTGAAAAATTTAGCCGTTGGTGTTTATTTATTAATAGATATAATATTCAAAGGCACAGAAAAAGAAAAATTTAATATTTGTTCTGAAAATATTGAAAAGCTTTATTTTATTTGAATGCCAATATTTAAATAAAAAAAATTATATTAAACCACTAAACATCACATGATCACCATTCCTTATGGTTACACAAGCTGTATACACAGAGGCGAAACTCTTCATACAGAAGCACTATTCAGTGCAAGCCAGAGTAATCAATGGATACAGGTACTAGATAGGGTTTTTGTGCACAAACCTTTCTGCATCCATTGATTACTCTGGCTGCCACTGAGTGGTGCTACGGTATAGAGAGTTTTGCCTCTGTGCAAATTTATATTATAAGATGAAAAATCAATATAGTTATTTCCTGCATGTAATGATCGGTAGGTTCGACTAAATACAGAGTATTTTTGTTCAATTCTAGGTGACATTTGTAATTATTACTTAATTTAAAAATCTGTAATAGGTTTAGATAATTAAATGGGCAATCACGCAAATTAATGTTTAGATATTAACAGTTTTTATTTTGATACGGCATTAAATTAATAAAAAAAAAAAGATAATGAATGATTTAGAAAACTAAAATTTCAATTATCAACGGCACATATTCTACAAAACAAATAATTCCGAATTTGAATAATTGATTGAAAACTAAACTTTAAATGTTCCTATAAAACGACTTTAGGTTTTTTAAAAAATACAGCGCAAAGAAAAGATATCCATTTAATATACATCTGTAGTAGACTTTATCAGGTGCTACAGTCTGACCATTATTAGGTCCATCGATAGTGGGTCAACCTTCAGATATATGAGGATTATCAACAAACAATGAGAACTAGCATCCAACTAAAAATAGGGTATGCTGTCACAGTATCACACAATACTGGATGATTAAGACATCACATGATCAATTTAAATATCACGTTATCTTTGTTGCATCTTGCTATTCATTAGCATAATTTTTTATTTTCACCACTTTTGTGCCATCTAGTGTAAGCCTTAGTAATCAATAAATGTCAAATAGTAGTAGCCTTTCTGATCAAAAAATAAAGGTGCCAATGGCTAAAAATCCTAAGGCCACCCTAATATATAGAAACTGAACTATCTATATCCATGCAGTCAAGTATTTGTGGATTTCAATTTGATCTGGTAGCCTAATACTATAATAAAAAGATTTTCAAATGACTACTAGGGGAAAGGTGAATTCAATCCAAAATACACTCTTCAATAAAAAAATCCCAAAAAGTTTCTCATTGCTGAAATCCTTAAGGCAGAAACTAGTCAAGAGATACTTGGATATGACAGAACTGGATAGGGATTTATTAAATACTACCATTTGATGTCTACTGATTACTAAAGCTTTCACTAGATGGCATTAAAGTAGTGAAAATAGAATATTAGATCATCAAAGGTTTGATACTGTTTACAGTAGTCTTCCATTCTAGTCTTTTATCTAAATGTCTTTTATTTTTAAAAGCAATATAGGACCTAGTCATGCCATTGGTCATCTCATTATTAGCTGTGGTGATATTACACATTTATAAACATATTCTTTAAGTAGACATATAGCAATTCTGAATTCAATCTTTCCTCTTTTTTATCCACTAGTCCTCAGCTCTGAAAAATGGCAGATAGATTTTGTCAATTTAGTCATGATTTTATCTCAAGACAATATCAATAATGTATCACACTGAAGCTGAACTTGAGTCAGATGTTTAACTTAACAATGGTTTAAATATTTAGCATGTTCTATTTAGTAGATTTCCCTGCCTGCCATGAAAAGAAAAAAAAACCTAGGAAAGGTGTCCTAAAAATGGTTGGTTTAAGTATCTCCTGTTTATTATGAAAATAGAAAAATCTAATAAAAGTAATCTAAAATGGTCTGTTTTCCATAATATGGATATGTCACTGTGCCTGGTAGATCATTCTCAAGATGATATAAATAATTATAAAAGCAATAGCAGTAATAATAAAAGTAACTGTTTTAATTTCTTTAATGTAAATACACCTGGATCTCGTTTTATGTGATAGATAGGTTCCTCAGAAAACACGCGCAAACGAAATCGTGCAAAAATAGACGTAACTTACCTTGAAAAAGGGGGGATATGGACTGTGATTTTTCAAAACTCGTGTAAAAGCAAAGCACCAACGTAAAATTTACTTTAAAATTCATGCAAAAAATAAAAATAAAGAAATAAAATATGACTAACAAAAAATTTCAAATTTGAAAAAAATTGATACAAGACAAACTTTTTTTAACTATAATATTTAATTTTATTCAAAACAATATATTTTTATGCATAATTTACAGTAATTTATATTTTTTATACACGTTTTAATTATCGCTATTTGCCGGTAAACAAGTTCGTTTGCAAACTGATAAAAAAATCAGATTCTTCATAAGATGAAATACAACTAGCGCCAACGTCACTCTCATGTTGTGTTAATTAATGGTTTTCTGGTGACAACGTAATTAGTAATTAATCTAACAACTAAAAATTAAATTCTTATTTTTGTCTTTAATTTTCAATTTTAATTGTGCCCACTGCTATTACTCACCTTAAAATAAAATTACGTTCTTTTTTAAATAGCAAAAACAGAATGTGATTTAAAATGCAAAATTAACACGCACAATGTTTGAACAAATTTACATTATAATCTTGTAAAATTTAATGTGTGTATACATAAATTGTGGAAATCATGATTTTAATTTCATTATTGCATAAAATCTTACTATTATAAAGCACTGAAAATATTGAAATTACTAAGTTGAAAGTCGAATTTTAATAATGTGCTATTACTTTCAATATAACGTAAGTGCGCAAAATTTATTATTTAAAGTAATAGCGCAATATCGGAGTTCGACTTCCGGTGAAACACGAATCACATAACTTCATAATCGTGTTAAATAAGTCCGCGTAAAAAGAGACCCAGGTGTACATGAAATATGCTTACACAGAGACAAAACATACAGTAGAGCCACTCGGTGTAAGCCAGAATAGGAAAGTTTGTGCATAAAATTCCTATCTAGTGCCTCCTCATCCAATATCCCAGACTAGTTTCTAGCTTGTCGCTTTCATCAGTGAGAAGCCTTGAATCCAGCAGCCACCTTTTATCTTATTAGCTAACTATAAAGCTTTGAGTTCAAAATGAAACCATAATCTATGTTACTATATAAGCTAATGAGATTAAATTGATGTTATCGATTCAAAGCTTTATAGTTGGCTAATAAGGTAAATGGTGAGTGCTGGAGAGTTATATTAGATCCTACGATCTAGGTGCAGTGCTCTCCAATGCTCCTCACTGATGAAAGACACAAGCTAGAAACAAGTCTAGGGATATTAGATGAATAGACACTACATAGGGATTTTAGGCACAAACTTTCATGCATCCATTGATTAGTCTGACTTGCACTGAGTGGTGCTATTGTTTGGAGAATTTTGCCTCTGTGAAAACAGCTTGTGTAAGCATAAAGAATGGTAATCATGCAATGTTTAGTGATTTAATACATGAAATATGCAAACATTTGTTTCTCATTACATATATCAACCAAAACTGTGGTTGAGGAAAAATTATTTTTCAGGTTTTTCGTGCATTATTAATCTAATTAAGTAAAAACATTTGTCACATAATCACTATTTCTTATGTTAGCACATAAGATTTAGGTACAGTGCTCTCAGATCCAAAGCTCCTCACTGACGAAGGCCACAAGCCAGACCCTAGTCTGGGGATATTGGGTGAGTAGGCACATAGGGAGTTTATGCACAAGTCTTCTGGCATCCATTGATAACTCTGGTTGGCACAAAGTGGCTCTACTATATGGAGAGTTTTTCCTGTTTTAATAACAGTTATGTGCTAACAAAAGAAAGAGTGATCATGTGATGTTTAGTTTAACACCAATCGTGCCTAATAGGATAATGGTGGCTATGGTTGTTAAAGAGCCAAAGACCCCAAAATGTATAAGTACTGAACTGGGTTCAGACCCATATGACTATATAAGCTATTGATTCTTACTGTTTTCAACTTTATTCTCAAAGTTTTGTAGTTAAGTAGAGATAATTCTCAAAGTTCTGTAGTTAAGTAGAGATAAAAGGTGGCTGCTGGAGGGTTGCATTAGATCCTAAGATCTAGGTGCAGTGTTCTCAGATCCAAAGCTCCTCACTGACAAAGGCCACAAGCCAGAAACTAGTCTGGGGATATTGGATGAGTATGCAGTAGATAGGGATTTTATGCACAAACTTTCTGGCATCCATCGATTACTCTGTTTGGCACTGAGTGGCACTACTGTATGGAGAGTTTTGCCTGTTTTAATATTTTATGTCTATTCTTTATTATTCAGATATTTTGCAATGGAATTTTTTGTGACTATTCATATTCAAATTTAAAACTGAGAATATAAACAGTATTTCTCCAGTATTTAAAATGAAATAATGCATTAAAAAACAAAACAATTTTTTTTTCTTCAACCACAGTATTGCTTGATATGAGTAATGAGAAATAAACATATTTACATTTAAAAAAATAACTGAAACACACAGGCTTATTATATACCTGTGTCTATACATGTAATATATAGGGTATATGAGCACAGGCTTTCAAACGATCCATGACTCTCCACATTATCTCATAACCCTGATACACTTGAACACATATATGTTGAAAAGACAAATAATCACCAATATATGTATTTCATGCTAAACCAGCAATCGTCTAGATTACCATCTCTACACATATATGCTATAAGTGCTCAGATATATATTAAGATAACCAAACCTCATACTTTAATGGACAGGCTTCAATCTACTCCACACTCCAACTTTTCAACCGTCCATCCAATTGAAAATCTGATGATGGAATGCTCAAAGGCCACCCTGAGGCTGAGATTCTTGTCACACCCATGTTGCCCTAAAGTCAATCTGACCCCTCATGTACAGGATATAATCCATTTATCTTTTCAACATATATGTGTTCAAGTGTATCAGTGTTATGAGAAAGTGTGGAGAGTGGTGGGTTATGTGAAAGTCTGTGCTCATATACCCTATATATTAAAAAAAAATAGTAAGTTAAAAATTGTTTATAGGATTTTTGTGATTATGAAGGCATTGTTTTAAAAAACACACATTTTAGTTAAATAATCAAGAGAAATTATAATTTCATATGATTTCATCCTTCTTTTTTTTTTTCTATTTTAATTGACTTTAAATGTTTTTAACTAATTTCTCATGAAATTCAATGAAAATATATCACTAAGTATTGCATTTTGTTTACTGAACTAATGTCAATGTTGTTTCAAATATTACATAGTCATTGATAGCTAACATGTGTAAAAAATTTGAAGAAAATCTGTTCAATAGAAGATTGTTTAAAACTAGGTACGAGATTCAGCCCGAATGAATAAAAGCAGAATTTTTAAATTGTTAAGAGGATTTAAAAATGGTCTTTAAATGGTTATAGACAGTGCACTTATCCAGTTAAACATCCAGTATTTCATCATAGTATTACAGTCGCAAGTGAATTAGTTCTATGTACATACATCAATTTACTATATGGAATTAAAACATGGTCTCCTTATAGATACATCATTATAAAGGCTTTAATTTGTTATACTCCATAGACTTTTAATGGCAGGATTATAAATGGAATGTTTTTCCAGCTACTGGATGTGAAGACAGTAAATCTACTACTGTAAGTCACATCGAACTGAGTGTGTGGAATGAATTATTGATGACAGACTACAAAAAAAAAGTTGGACATTGCTTTTTTAGAAGAGATATCCAAGAAACTATCTTAAAAAGACTATTGCTTTCATTCTCAAGATATGGCTGAGGAAAGGGTATAAAGAAGAACTACAATTACACAGAGTCTAAATGTTCCATACAGTAGTGCCACTCAGTGCAAGCCAGAGTAATTGATGGATGCAAGAAGGTTTGTGCATAAAATCCTTATCTAGTGCCTATTCACCTAATATCCCCAGACTATTGAACCACTAAACATCACATGATCACCACTTCTTATGCTTGCTCTTAACTGCTATTAAAACAGGCTAAACTTGCTGTACAATTGTGCCAGTCAGCACAAGCCAGAGTAATCAATGGATGCCGGAAGGCTTGGGCATAAAATTCCTACCTAGTGCCTACTCATTCAATATCCCCAGACTAGTTTCTAGCTTGTGGCCTTCATCAGTAAGGAGTCTTGGATCTGAGAGCACTGCCTTCTGGAATCCATTGTTTATACTCATTCAATATCCCCAGACTAGTTTCTGGCTTGTGGCCTTCATCAGTAAGGAGTCTTGGATCTGAGAGCACTGCCTTCTGGAATCCATTGATTATACTCATTCAATATCCCCAGGCTAGTTTCTGGCTTGTGGCCTTCATCAGTAAGGAGTTTTGGATCTGAGAGCACTGCCTTCTGGAATCCATTGATTATACTCATTCAATATCCCCAGACTAGTTTCTGGCTTGTGGCCTTCATCAGTAAGAAGTCTTGGATCTGAGAGCACTGCCTTCTGGAATCCATTGATTACTCTCACATGCTCTGAGTGGCACTACTCTATGGAGAGTTTTGCCTGTTTAAATATTCCCAGACTAGTTTCTAGCTTGTGGCTTTCATCACTGAGAAAGTCTTGAGCCTAAGAGCATGGCACCTAGATCATAAGATCTAATGCAACTCTCCAGCAGCCACCTTTTACCTTATTATCTAACTGTAAAGCTTTGAGTCTAAAATGAAAACCCAAAAATGTTTTCAATTCAAGTCATTAGCTTGTACAGTTGTATAGATCTGAACTCAGTTTAGCATTTATATTTTTGAGGGCCTTTGATTCTTTAATAACCACAGTCATCATAATACTATTGGACAGGATTGATATTAAATCACTGAACGTCACGATTATTTCGAACTCAAAGCTTTATAGTTATCTAATAATGTAAAAAGATGATTTTTGGGGAGTTGCATTAGATCCTAAGATCTAGATACAATGCTCTCGTATCCAAGAGTCCTCATTGATAAAATCCACAAGCTACAATCTAGTCAGGGGTCATTGGATGAGTAGGTACTAGATAGAGATTTTATGCACAAACCTTTCTGCATCAATTGATTACTCTAGCTTGCACTGAGTGGCACTACTGAGAGTTTAGCTTCTGTATAAACAGCTTGTGTACGCATAAATGATAATCATGTGATATTTAATGGTTTAAGAACAACAATTAAATAAGTTGCTGAAACAATTAAGTTTCCTGCGAAAGAAATTAAAATATGCATTGCAAATAAAGTAGGGATTGTTAAAGTAATTAAAGAAAGATGGATTGATTTGTTTTATCATTTCACAGACTATACTTTATTAAAAAATTAAAACATTATTTTTAAATATTTGGGACACTGTATTTTAATTAAAAATTGTGTAATAATTCATTTTGAATATGTGGATTCTGAATCACATTCTATTTGTATTGACAAAGTTAATATCGTGTACACATATGAAGTCTTTTAGTGACAAAAAAAGAGTGCAAATGACTAATAATAGCAATCATAGTTGCAAACCTATTCTGTTATATAATCCATGATATTGATGCTTGTGGAAGCTGATGAAGGAATAATGCTGAAACTAGCCCTAAGAACCTTGATATTTCACACCTCCCAATTCTCAATTTGGCTTTTATGGATATATCTTAAATTTTAGTTAAATATTGAACTAATAGGGGGCGCTTAAGTACTCTTTTTCAGAATATTATAAGATATAGTTCTATAGTGTATTAATAACATAATTTCATAATTTTCTGTCTTTAAACATACAAAACTTATTTATTTAGATATCAGAAGACAAGTTGCTTGACAGAAAATGTATAAAAAGTTGTTAAACAGATTGGATTTTCCAATAGTTCAAGATATAATTTCACAACTTGAAATTCTGCTCAAATCAAGATCCGTTTTTTAGATGTTCGACCAAGAATCTACAATTGAAGAATTATGGTGTGGAATATTTATGTTGTTCCAAACAATTTTTTTCCCATGTCCAATAAGTAAATTACCAGATTTGATATTTCTAGATGCACCTGAAGTCTCATTAACAGATTCCAGGTCAACCTACGGTCGTTATGCTCATCTGCTTTATAAATGGCATCTATCAGCCACTGATTTGTGCAAAAGTGGGCAGCCATGCTATAAAGCATAACTGTCAGATGGAAGAACTGAAAGACTTAACAGAGCCATTGGTGGATTTTATTTCCTGGTTCAAGTTTCTTTACGAACTGTCATTTATAGTTAAGCAGTCAAAAAAATCCATATATTGAATAAATAGACACGTAATCATTTACATCATGTAGTTAATATCAACTTTCTCTCCGAAGCATTCAATTAGTTGAAAAATAATAATTACTGGTTCAATTTCGAAATGATAAGTGATGTTTGTAAAAAAAAAAAATAGTTTATTACCCTACTCATATGCCCCAAAATCTCTAAATAACATGTCATGTGTCTTCTCTAGTTGTTTGCATTCATCAGCAGTAATCTGTTTCTCCTCATTTCAGTGATCACTCTGAAGAGTTACAAGAACTGCTGTTGAATACAATACAGGAAGATTATGCTCTTGCCCTTGCACAGATGCTGAAATATACAGATAATAGCACTTTCTAAAAATAGTCCCATTTAACATGTATATATTCCATGCAAATGTTGCTAACAAGTATAATTCTATCTTTAAGACAATTTAATTTAAAAATTATACACATTAAGACATTAAAGATAGTTAACAAACAATAGAATAATGCAGTTATGAAAAGACAGTAATAAATTAAAAGAGAAAGCATACTTACCTATGTATGTACTGTATTCAAATTTAGACGAGCTTGTCTGTGTGAATGTACTTACAAAATCACTCTCTCAAAAAAATATTTTCTTAATTCTTTTTGTAATAAAATTAATGATAAATCACAAAAGATACATATACCTGGTACTTGTGTATTATCCTGTCTACCAAACCTGGTGGCCATTTATTTTTGAAATATACAGTTTCAGGGTTCTCCAAGTATTTATGTCAAGCATTGGTGGCTGTGTGGTCAGCACAGCTGCCTTACAAGCAGTTGTCACAGGTTTGCGGGTTCGCTTCCCGGCCGATGCTTTGACACGTGGGAAAAAAGTATTAATTTATGTTTTTTTTTTCTTATTTCATTTTACCAAACATGTATTAGCTGTTAAGTTTAAAAATATTAATAAATCAAATATAAATTCCATTCAGAAGGTTTATTTCAATTTTTTTTTTTATTTGTAAATACTTATTTAAATACAGCTTTCTTTGTTTTTGTCACTACCATTTTGGCAAAATGATGAAAATCTGGGTTCTTTCTTTGACAGAACATCATGCAAGGTATGAGCTCCTCCCCTCCATTTTGTTTATATTAATAAGTTGAAATCTGGATAAATGATTTCTTATATTTATTTTTTTTATATTTATACATTGACTTAATACAAAAAAATAATAGAATTGAAATATTATAATTAATTTTTGCAGAATTATTTTTAATATAACAATAATAATAATTTTAAAAAATGTAAATATTAAATATGATCACTTCTTGGCAGCCCTGAAACTGTATAATTAAAAAAAAATTGTTGCTAAGCTTGGTAGACAGGATAATACACAAGTACCATTATCCCAATATGATGTTAAATTCATAAATTTCATGCCTACATGCCTGTAAGGATAATAGCAACCATTTTCTTGTGTCATTTCATAATCATAACAACAGCATTTGCACTATAAAATAAAAAATTAAAATTTTTAATTTAAAATGGCCCATAGTGTAGTATTAAGGATGGTAGCAGTTCTACCAAGCCTAAAAATATGAAATCTTTAACTTTAAAATTTACACTGATGTCTGAATTGACATAATCATCTACTTGCTTGATCTCATTTTTCAATAGATTTTCTACTAAAGTCTTCATATAGACTTACTGCTTTATGATGCAATATATTACAGTTTATTAAACATTCTTTTTGTTTACATTTTCAATTCAAAAATGTGTTTTTTCGGTCTTTAGTAAGTATTTATCATATTTACAGGTAAGACTTTAGCCATAAACAAGTTATCCTAGCCTGAATTTCTTTTATCTTCTTTACTATTTAAAGAAATCATATGACAGCTTTAATTAGTTTTATACCAATCCTGGTCAAAGAATAGATGTGCCTATAATTATTAAAAAACTAAGGACACCATAATAAGTAGATAATGAACTGGGTTCAGATTTATATGACAATACAAGCACATTGATTTAGATTGAAATATCAATATGTTTATCAATTTGATCTAAAATTTTGATAGTGAAACAAATAAACAAAACTTTGTAGTTAAAAGAAAGGCGCATCAGATCCAAAGGAACCAGGTGCACTCCTTTCAGATTCAAAGCCCTTATTGATGAAAGTGAGAAGCTAGAAATGAATATGGGGATATTGATTAGGACAGCACTGGATAGGAATTTGTTAAGCATTATCATCTGGCATTTAGTGATTATTAAAGCTTGACCAGGTGACATAACCATAGTGAAAAAACTGCTATTTCAATAATTATCATTTGTTCTCATTGGACACCTATCAGTTTGGGTATTCAGTTTTTCTTCTTTTAAAACTAAATCATTTTTTGTCATATAAATATGGTTTTCTTTAGATAACAGAATTGATATCATCATTATCTTTATATTTTTAGGATCAATTTAACTTTCAAATTCACAACAATGATACAATATCATAATTATATTCACCGGTGCTGCAATTTCTGCAAAATCAATAAATATGTGATATTTGGTGTTGTACAGTAAAAAGGAGCTGTTGCTATATGGACAAATAGAGGATATTCCAAAGGGATACACTCAATTTTAAAGCACTATATTTCATGACGGCAAGTTACAAATGCTTTAATAAGTTATCAAGGTTTACTAATTCTTTTAGCATGATAAATCATCTTGCATATGCTGCACAGAAAACTCTTTTGAATTCTCATTTTCTTCAGAAATGCATAATTGCCTTGTGTTCTTTCCCATGAATAAACAATGTTTTTTTTTTAATTGTTGATACCAATGATGTATGCTCTTTGGCATTGGCATACCAGAATCAAAACACTACTGAAATACCCGCTGCATTACAATCATAGATTCAGTCTTGCTGAATTGCAGAATGCAAAACACCTTATGTATGAGTTTACCATTTTGCAGATGACTGAAACTAGGGTGATGTGATATGATGTATTATGGCTTCTCCTTAAACGAAGTCAAGAATATCTCAGCAATTATGCCCAGATAAACCTGTTAGCCACTTTCTTTTACATTCCCCACTCTAAATTTACCCATAATCTGCTCTATCCCATTTCCACAACATAATTTTTGTCAACTCTATAACCTTTATATCTAAATCCCCCTTATCTTTTTCCCAAACCCAGCATAAAAACCAATAATTCACTTTCTGTATAATCACTCTTTTCATATTTATTTTTCCACAACTTCATTATATGTACCCTTTCTGTTTTCAAACATTTACATTCAATTAACAAATGCCTAATATTTTCAATTCCTTCCTTACATAATTTACAAAATAAATCACCCATATTTTTCCATTTACATGTATATTCTTTTGTAGCTAAAGATCCCGTTCGAGCCTTAAACAATAAACTACTTTCCTTACTATTATCATATATTAACTCACACCTAATATTCTGTTTATTTCTATATATATTTAAACTCTTTTTACTCTCCATACTATTTCTCCACCTCTCTAACTCCCTATTCTTTATTAATAAATGTATTCTTTTATCCCATTCCTTACTACTATAACACTCAATAATCCTCTTAACACAATCATCCAGTCTTTTGTACAAATATACTGATATAAATTCTTTATCCAAATCTTTTGCATACCGCATTACCTTTCTCACCATCTTGTTACCTGCCCTTTACTCATAACCCAATTAAATACTATTTTAGCTATTCCTTTATTATCCATAAACTGCAATCTACCAAACATTTTCATTTTACTTTTTGCATCTCTCATATGAATGCTTGACCATCCCATTTCTCCTTGAATTGCACTGTAGAGACATCTAGTGGCAATCATTTTAAACTGTTATTTTTTCAAGTATAAGAGTTTCATATCTGGATAGTTATAATTGCAGAGATATATTGATTTCAAATCAGATCCATCCTCCTTTTAAAAGACCCTGTATATGTGTCAAATTTATGAAAATTATTTTTTTCTCTTTAATTTTTTATTTAATATTTTTGTAAACAACTGTTTTTGATTTTGTACGTGTGAAGGTTAAACTTAACATCTTTTCTACACTGTTTATATATTTATACTTTGTTTTTTTAATTTATTGTATATAACTATTTATATAAAAATACATTGTTATTAGTCTATTTGTTAATAATATTTTTCAGTTTATTTCCCTAAAATAATTTTTATTGTGATTTTAAATTTTTGTTTAAGCAAAATGATAATAAATGTTTTGGGGAAATAAATTATTGAAAAATAATTTTAATTAAATAGAATTGTTGATGTAATAAATATACAAAATAAAGCATTTTTTTACGGAGTATTTAAATTACTGGGAGCTAGAATTTGTTATTTTGATTTCAGATTATGAAATTGTGTTTCTAAAAATAATTCATTATTTTTAATTAATTTAATTACTGTGTATACAATAAATTTATAAATGTATAATCAAAATATTTGACTTAATTAACATTTATACAAAGTCAATAAAGTAACATTATTTATAATAAAGTTAATAAAAATATTTTGGTTTAATGTAGAGTATATTTTTGGAGAACTAAAAGGAATTTTTAAAATCTTAAGTGTCAACAAATTTTTAAATATTAACTCTCAACAAATTTTTAAATATTAACTCTTACAGAAAACATCCAAAATATTGTAGGTTTGAGTTGTATTCATTTTTTTTTAAATGGGGGGGGGGAGGGATTAATAAAGTAATTAAAAATGACGGAAAGTAAAAGTTATGAAAATTTATTAATAATTTTAACAAATATTTACATATAAAATGGAGGCACGAACTACGCATTCTTATTCTAAGCTCCCAGTGCGTACAAACATATATAGCATATAATAGCTCATGTTTTGTTGATAAACATTGATTGCCATAGAATCCTTATTGTTTATTGAACTGCAAATGTACAGTACTTTTCAACATGCATTTATATATAACTCATACACTTATATATTTGAAAGCAGTCAACACTTGAACAATACCAATATCATTAACAATCAACAATCTCAATCTGTTGTCAAGGCAACCATCTTTAATCAATAAAAATGGAAATCCACCTTTATCTGTGGTCTAATAGGTTTATATAGATACTAAATATTACAAAAAGAGCAAACTTATTAATACAAAGAAGCTTAAATAAATCTTATTAAACAGGTAAATATAACATGTTCTGAAAGCAGACTAACAAATAGTCAATTATAGCTTTCAAGTTGCACTCCAATCATGTATTACTTATATAATAAAATTTAATAATGCTCAAGGCTCAATAGGTATTTAATGTAAATACATATATGTAGTATACATATATAAATTAAGATTATAGTATAAGCAAAATTTTAAAAAATAATATTATCAATAAATTGAGGGGACACATTTTATTGAGTGTGTGTTCAAATGTTCACTAAAGCAATAAGAATAAGCAAAAACCCAACTGTATCTTATTTTTAATTTTAAAATAAAGAGTGAAAATCTGATTTTTATTGCTATTAAATATACTCTGGATGATATTGGGTTTTTTCCAATAACTGTTTTCTCTTATAGAAACATAATTGTGGTTTTGTTGTCAAGCAATGAGAACCTCTCTCGCTGTTTTGATCTTTTTAAGTTACTATCAATTTTTAATATATACTAAAAATTTGTAAGTCTTTTAGTATTATGCTCAGCAAAATAGTTCATTACACAAAATGATCTACATCAAATTCACAACGGATAATAACTGAGCAAAATATTTCATTACACAAAATGATCTATGTCAAATTCACAATGTATATATGTGCTTTCAACATAAACTAAGGAAATTTTATTTATAAAGACAATTGTGCATAGTGCTTTGAGACAAAAAAATGGCTACTTAAGTACTGTAAAATTTATTTACAAATTGTACTTCTTTTTTAACATTATTGCAGACAGTGCTCAGAGAAAGAAAAATAGCTGCTTGAATATCATAAAATTTGTGAATTTTATGTGGTTTTTTTTTTTTTTTTGGTTGGTTGATTATATTTTTCTTTGGATAGTATATAATTCAGGTCGCATAGTTAGACACAGCACAGATCAAAGCATAAATAATGTCAAGATTTAAAAAATACTTTATTGAAAGGTGAAGATGAGTTTTGGATATCTGAAAATGACTAGAAATCAGTTGAAAGTGCCATATATTGAATGTAGTATTATGGAAAGTCCATATGAAAAACATGGGTTTGTGGTAAAGAATTATTAAAATTGTTATATTAGTTTAATAACCATAAGACTGAATATAGAACTATACTTAAAAGTCAGATAAGGTATATAAACAATAGCTTAATGATATGCTTGCAAATATAAACAATTGTTTAAAATCAAAATGATTTTTTATGAAATTACATGAGATAAATTTGTCATAGAGGTTGAATCTGCAGAGTATAAAGAAAAGTGATTTGTAACATTTTGTTTAAAAATATATGTGAGATAGAAATCAAAGTTATGTGTCTACACAGCACAGTCATTGTTTTATCTGAACTATAAATTTCTATTTGTTTAGATAAAAAATTTACTAAAGGAGGAAGTGGGGAGTAAAATAAGCATAGAACTGTTGTATTTTGTAAAAATTGCATACAAGTTTATGCACTCCAAAAAAACTAGTATTTATTCAAGAGGTTGTTTTTAGATCGTGCACTGATAACTGAGGAATTTGATTAAGGCATTAATGTAATGGCGAATGATAATTTCAAAAAATATTTGCTGATTGCAAATATTTTTAGATAAGAGACCTTACCTTATTGGACAATGTAATTAATTGCTGCAGTTATCAGAAAGCTATAAAAAGACTGTGTAACAACTACATCAGGCAGTATTTGAGTGCATCTCCAGTAGACGTTCCTGTTCAATTCCAGTAGGAGATATCTCGCATCAGTGCTTTCAGTTAATGTCCAGTGCTCAGTGGAAATGTAGACCATGGGTATAGCTGAAAGAGCCCCAAGATATGGGGAGACCATAGCTTGAGGAAACCGTCCGGTTAGCAGCTGAATAACGAGTTGAGTTTCCAGCGGTTTTCAAGTGAAGTATCTGATAGACTGTTGCAGAGACAGAAGCTGTAAGGAGTTTAAGGCCAGTCACAGTGCTATACTACAAAGTGTTTGTGTGCAGCTAAACTGGACTGGGGCCAAGGTGTGTGTAAACCTTGCCCACATTGAACCGTTTTTGTAGCAGCCAGCCTGAATGTACATCGAGGGAATTGAACATTAGCGAACTGTAGAAATAGAGTTTGTTGCAGACTATTTGCTATTCTAATTATTTAAAAACATTTTGTCTTAATGTATATAGTCATACTATGGACACATCAAGAACCATACACATGATTTTCCTTATAAGTTAAATAATAATAATTTTGAAAATAATACCTATGAATTCCCACACTAACTTCATTTCTTTTCCTCAATCATTTCAATAAGACACACTCAATTTTTTTTCATAAAAAAAATGCACTAAGCCAAAATATTTTGGTAATTAGTCACACAAAAAAAGTACATCAATGGTATATTCACTAGAATTATTATGAAGATTGTTTTTGTATTAAAAGGAGTACAAATGGGTTCCATGGCCTACCAGCTCTACACTTCCCCCTACTCTAAATGTCTAGCACTACATCAGTTTCCATTCATTTGTTTTTTAATTATTAGAAGAAATCTTGTAATCAAAACTGCTTAATATATTGAAAGACTATATATGGTAACAATCACAATTCAGATTTTGTTTTTAAATAAATTCAGAAAAAGTATCAATAAAAGTTATATTTGGGTTGTATAGTGAATATCAAAGATAGCAATGTGATGCGATGCATGATGGCTTCTCCGTTTTTGGAGTCAGGAATCCCTCAGACACTATGCCCAGAGAAAGCTGTTGGCCACCTTCCCTTTCCATTCCCCATCTTAAGTTTTTCCCGTATTCTTTTCTATCCTACACCATCTCATTTCCACAACATCATCTCACTCTATGGCCTTTATAACCAAGAACCCTCTTTCTGTATAATCACTTTGTTTATATTTATTCCCCCACAACTCCATTCAATAAACAGTTGCCTAATATTTTCCATGCCTTTCTTATATAACTTGCAAACTAACTCACCCATAATTTCCCATTTATGTATATATTCCTTTGTTGCCAAAGATCCTATTTGAGTCTTAAACTGTAAATGACTTTCCTTGCCATTATCATAAATTAATTCACACACTCAATATTCTGTTTACTTCTACATAGATTTAAACTCTTTTTACTCTCCATACTAATTCTCCATCTCTCCAACTCCCTATTTTTTATTATTGATGTGATGTGATGCACTGTGACTTCTCCTTAAATGGAGTCAGGAATCTCTCCACAACTATGCCCAGAGAAACCGGTTAGCCACTTTACCTTCCCTTTTCATTCCCCACACTATGTTTTCCCATAATCTGCTCCATCGCATTTCCACAACATAATATTTGTCAACTCCGTGGCCTTCATATCTAAATCTCCCTTATCTTTTCCCAAACCCAGCATAAAAACCAATAACCCACTTTCTGTATAATCACTTTGTTCAAATTTATTATTCCATAACTTCATTATTTGTACCCTTTCTGTGTTCAAGCATTTACATTCAATTAACAGATGCCTAATATTTTCTATGCCTTCCTTACACAATTTGCAGAATAAATCACCCATATTTTTCAAATGCATCTCTCTATAAAATATTGTCACCTAATTCAAACTATGATAATCAATAGATGCCAGAAGGGTTGTGCATTTAAAATCCCATTTAAGAGTTACTCAATCCACAAACCTTCTGGCATCTATCGATTACTGTAGCTTGCACTAGGTAGCACTATTGTATAGGGAAATCTATTTTAATAACTTAAGTACACATAGGAAATGGTAGGTATGTAATCTATGGTTACAGAAGCAAAATACTATTAAAACTTAAATTCTGCCATACATTTTTGATCATATGAATATTTATAAAAATATTGTGGGGGGAAATGCTTTTATTGAATTTGTGGAGTAATGAACTAAAGGTAATCAAAAAAAAATTTTTTTTTCTGGACTCCAATTTGGGTTTGTATATTTGACTTGATATAAAAGAGTGCAACATTTATAAATTAATTAATTCAATCACAAGTTTTAAAAATAATTATTGAATTAATTAAGTGTAGGGTATACACCACTTTTATTTGAAATAAAATGTACCCATCCAAATTGTTGTCTGAGAAAAAAATTATTTGGGGATTTTTAGTACATTACTCTTCAAATTAAATAAAAGCATTTTTATAAAATATTTGATATTTTTTAATTATAGGCTATTTTGCAACAGACTTTTTGCAATTTATTTATATTCAACAGAGGCAAAAGCTTCCATACAGTATCACCATTCAGTGCAACCAGAATAATCAGTGGATGCAGGAAGCATCCTGCATAAAATCCCTATCTAGTACCTACTCATCCAATATCCCCAGACTAGTTTCTAGCTTGTGGCTTCCATCAGTGAGGAGCATTGGGTCTGAGAGCACTGCACTTAGATCTCTGTGATTACTCTGGCTTGCACTGGGTGGCATTACTGTATGGAGAGCTTTGCTTCTGTAAAAAACAGCTTGTGATCATGAGATGTTTGGTGGTTTAATATTTTCATCTGGCTGGTATGTTAAGTTCACCCTGAATTTCCACCAATGTTGGTAATAAAACCATTAAATATCACATGGATCACCATTTCTTGTGCTTATACAAGCTGTTATAACAGAGCCAACTCTTTGTACAGTAGCGCCACCAGTGCAAACCAGTGTAATCAATGGATGCAAAAGGCTTTGTGCATAAAATCCCTATCTGGTGCCTAACTCATCCAATATCCCCAGACTAGTTTCTAACTTGTGGCTTTCATCAGTGAGGAGCCTTTGATCATGTGATGTTTGACGGTTTAATATTTATATTCAAATTTAAATACTAACAAGATAAACAATGCCACTATATTTCTAGTTTTTGAAATGAAATTCGCTTGCTAAAAATTGTTTACAATATTTTTTTTTGTCATAGGTAATGTTTTAAAAATACAAATTTTAATTAAACAATCAACAGTAATTTAAATTTTATCCTTCATTTGTTTGTTTTTTTGTTTTTTTTTTATTAACTGTAGATGCTTTTTAGTGAATATTCGATTTTAGTACATTTTTAGGAAATATGCTGCCATCTAATGTGCATAACTGAAAACTCACTGAAAAGATATCATGCACTTAGACTGGATAACTGACTAGGAAACCTTGAAATATTTCAGAGTCATATTGCAAATGTCATTGATACCGAACATGTGAACAAAATTTAAAGGAAATCTATTCGATAGAAGTATGTTTTTTCTGATGTTAACTAATTATTTTATTTTAGGTATTCTTTATATATTTGTATTGTTTTATCAGTTAGACTAGGTCTATGATTATGTGTCTATGCTGTTTTTGAGACAGAAAACTTTATTGCGTTTGGAGCTGTTTCGTTCCCACTTTTATTATACTCATGTATGCAGCCAATATTATAGTCTAATTAATAAACATTTCTATGGAAACCATTTAGGGACTGATTCATTAATTAACCTTTTATTATTAAGATATTTTTTTTGGAAGGACGGCAATATAATTTTTCCAGGCAACACAAGCCCAGAGAGCAGACCTAGTTAAAATGTTGATTATAAGATTTAACCAGGACTTAACAAAGAGAATTTCTAAGTAAAATAAAAGCATTAAGCATCACATGATCACTATCTTACGCTAGTACATAATTGTTTATAAACAAAGCAAAACTCTCCATACAGTATTGCCACCCTATGCCAACCAGAGTAATCAATGAATGCCAGAAGGCTTGTGCATAAAATCCCTATCTAATGCCTACTCATCCAATATCCCCAGACTAGTTTTTGGCTTGTGGCCATCGTCAGTGAGAAGCTTTGGATCTGAGAGCACTGCACCTAGATCTTTGGATCTAATGCAACCCTCCAGTACCCACCTTTTATCTCTACTTAACTACAAAACTATGAGAATGAAATTGAAAACACAAAAATATTTTCAATCTAAGCTCAATAGCTTATATAGTCATATGGGTCTGAACTCAGTTCAGCACCCATACATTTTGGTGTCTTTGGCTCTTTAACAACCATAGCCACCACTGTCCTATCAGGCAGGATTGGTGATGCTTAATGGTTTAATACCAATCCTGCCTAATAGGATAGTGGTGGCTATGGTTGTTAAAGAGCCAAAGACACCAAAATGTATGGGTGCTGAACTGAGTTCAGACCCGTATGACTATATAAGCTATTGATCTTAGATTGAAAATATTTTTGTGTTTTCAATTTCATTCTCATAGTTTTGTAGTTAAGTAGAGATAAAAGGTGGGTGCTGGAGGGTTGCATTAGATCCTAAGATCTAGGTGCAGTGCTCTCAGATCCAAAGCTCCTTACTGACGATGACCACAAGCTAGAAACTAGTCTGGGGATATTGGATGAGTAGGCATTAGATAGGGATTTTATGCACAAACCTTCTGGCATTTCATTGATTACTCTGGTTGGCACAGGGTGGCAACACTGTATAGAGAGTTTTGCTAAAATAAAAGCATTCAATAAAGACATAAAAAAGTGAAATGACCACCATAATGCCGAATCAGCACTCATCACTTATCCCAGGTTACAAACTTTTACCCATATCTTTATCACGTTCAGTATTTATCAGTATCAAATTATTATACTTTGATTACAAGTATGCTTTTCAGATCACTGTAAACTTATATATATATTGTACAGTAAATCAAAAAATTTTTAA
This sequence comes from Epiperipatus broadwayi, assembly GCA_028023455.1. NCBI lineage: Eukaryota > Metazoa > Onychophora > Udeonychophora > Euonychophora > Peripatidae > Epiperipatus > Epiperipatus broadwayi. The sequence goes on from JAQFVV010001126.1 coordinate 44,738, forward strand.
GGACTTTCTTATTAAGTTTATCTTTAAAGAAACTATATCTTATGTCAAGGTCATAAGAATATCTTTGATTAAAAAAATTTCAAGGTTTCTTAAAATATCTGCAATGCCACAGTTTTAATAAAAATCTTAACTTGAGTTTTTTGTACAAAGTGCAGAAAGGGAAGGAATGTCACATGACTTTATCAGTTTTCGTATTGTTGTTTTAGTAGCTAAAAAAAAAACTATTTTTTCTCAGTCAGCATTTAATTAATCATTAATTGTTCAAAATATTACGGTCAAATACAAAATAACTAAAATAAGATAATAAATGAAAATGTTTTCAAATTCAAAATAGAAAAACTTTAAACTATAAACTTTAATTTGTAAGTTATTAAATCTAAAATTACATTTTATATATTAAATTATACGATTCTTGCGCTCAGTTTTTGGGGGGATCGTGATGTTCAAGCACCCAAATCATAGGTTAAGCGCAAGGTTTCGTTCAAATAATCGAATTGAATTACTTCTTTATACTCTTATAGTACCATAAGTGGTAGATGTGGCGACACCTACAAACATATTTTAAAGTTCGGTTGGTTTGTCCTATCAAATAAGTTATACTATGGTATATACAAAATGTGGTTATAACTAAAAATAAGTTATAATATTTTAATTTGCGAAGCGCAGACAAAAATAAGTTACCAGGCACTCTTCACAAACCTGGGAGCTTAATTGTAAGTATAGAGGATTTGAACTCAGACTTTCAAGCACCCTTCAACTATCCACACTATCTCATACAACTGATACATATGACCACACACATGTAGAAAAGATTAATAATCACCAATATACATATTTCATGCTAAACCAGCACTCATCAGTTGGTCCAGACTATCATCTCTCACACACATATATAATCAATGCTCAGTTTATATTAAGATAGCAAATCCTCATACTTTAATGGACAGGCTTCAATCCACTGCAACCTCCAACTTTTCAGCCATCCATATCATTGAAAATCTGATGATGAAAACTCAAATCCCATGCTGATGCTAATATTATATGTATACTTTATAATTAGAGGAAGGTATTTTTAAACTGTTGTGTTTATTTTCTGCTATGAATGCTGGATAACAATCTTTTTTGTTTTATCCCAAATAATTAATTTCCTTTGTTACCAATTGTGAAATCAAATTTAATATTTATCTTATATTATTATTATCACTGTCATAAAAATGTATCCAAATCCAATATAGAAAATAAATTCGCCAAAGTAGAATCTTCTTTAAATTGTTTTAACTAAATCGTGTTTATTTGTTTGTTTTTTTATAGATTGTAAAAAACCTAGAAAAAGACTCAATGAGAGATGGGAGAATGAAATAAAAAAAAAAGTTTGCTGGAATGGTGTGGAGAAGAAAGATTAGAGATCAGAGAAGGATTAAGCTGGAGAAACCTTCATCCTGAAGTGGATTAATTGAAAATGATAATGATGATATGTATATAAAGTAAATTAAATGAAGTAAATACAATGAGCAGATTTTAAAATAAAGGGGACCCCCTTATACTCATACTATCTTCTACCAAAGATTGACTTAGTGATCAGAATGTCATACCTTAAAAACTAGTAGTCTTTAGCTTTGTTTAGAAATATTGTAATAGGGGGAAATTTTGAGGTAGTAGATCAAGATGATGATATACCTTCAACTTTTCTTCACTCTTCTCCAGATACCTGAGTGCTATTTTTCCATTTTGTATTCTTTTTGTGGCAAAAACTGTATTGATTTACTTTCAAAATGAAAAAGGCAGAAGTCTGCATCCAAAATAAACTTTAAAAGATCTGAATGATGCCTACTAGGTTCATTGACTGATAGAGACAGTTGTGGCAGTAAATGCATACTCCATTCTTTTGTTCTTAATGCAATAGCAAATTCTCCATACAGAAGTGCCACCCAGTGCAAGTCTCACGAATCAATGGATGCAAGAAGGTTTGTGCATAAAATTCCTATCTAGGAGCAACTCATCCAATATCTCCTGATTAGTTTCTAGCATGTGACTTGGCTAGATATAGCCTAAGGATATTGGATGCATAGGTCCTAGATAGGCATTTTATGCACAAACTGTCTTGCATCCATTGATTACTAAGACTTCCACTGGGTGGCAATTCAAGGAGAAATGGGATGGTCAAATTTTCATATGAGAGATGCAAAAAGTAAAATGAAAATGTTTGGCAGATTGCAGTTTATGGATAATAAAAGAATAGCCAAAATAGTATTTACTTGGGTTATGAGGAAAGGGCAGGTAACAAGATGAGTGAGAAAGGTAATGTGGTATGCAAAAGATTTGGATAAAGAATTTATATCAGTATATTTATACAAAAGATGGGATGATTGTGTTGAAAGGATTGTTGAGTGTTATAGTAGTAAGGAATGGGATAAAAGAATAGGTTTATCAATAAAGAATAGGGAGTTAGAGAGATGGAGAAATAATATGGAGAGTGAAAAGAGTTTAAATATATATAGAAATAAACAGAATATTAGGTGAGAGTTAATATACGATAATAGTAAGGAAAGTAGTTTATTGTTTAAGGCTCGAACGGGATCTTTAGCAACAAGAGAATATACATGTAAATGGAAAAATATGGGTGATTTATTTTGTAAATTATGTAAGGAAGGAATAGAAAATATTAGGCATTTGATAATTGAATGTAAATGTTTGAAAACAGAAAGGTTACATATAATGAAGTTATGGAGGAATAAATATGAAAAGTGATTATACAGAAAGTGAATTATTGGTTTTATGTTTAGTTTGGGAAAAGATAAGGGGGATTTAGATATAAAGGCTATAGAATTGACAAAGATTATGTTGTGGAAATGAGATGGAGCAGAATATGGAAAAACTTAGAGTGGGGAATGGAAAATAAAGTGGCTAACAGGTTTATTTGGGCATAATTGCTCAGATATTCTTGACTTCGTTTAAGGAGAAGTCACAGTACATCACATCACAATACTATATTAACAGCTTGCTTAAGCATAGGAAATGGTGATCATGTGATATTTTAGTGTTTATTTTGATCTTGTGATAGCAAAAAATTTGCTTTATTTTTGTAAATATTTATTATAACTTTTTACAATATTTGTATAATTAAAATAAAAACAAAAGTTTGCATTATTATTAGTTGATTTTATTTGAAAAGGTGTTTTAATCGTAATGTGAGAAACAGAAAACTATGATAGTAAAATTGTTAATGCCTTTTTTTAATCACAGTACTCTATAATGTTCATAATATTTTTAAAATTATAGATTTAATTTTAAATTTTAGAACAGATTTGCAGATATTTATGATGACTTCACATTCATTCATTGCCTTTAAAAAAGAATGTTCAATCAACAAAAATTTCATTAATTTTCTTTTGTCACCAACTAAGCAACTTTCCTTTACACTGTCCAATCAGAAAAAAGTTCATTATTCTCATTATGTAAAATCTAAAAAATATCACCATATTTCCAATAACTGAAATTTTTTTTTTTCATTCTTGTTTCCACAAATGTTAGGAAAACAATTTTCTTGTATTTATTATGTAGTTAAAAGTCCTGTGTGAGTTAAATTAATAGCAGCTCCATCTATTGAACATCACTCGAAAATTACTAAACCAATTTACATCTAGTTTAAAATATGACCATCAACACTATTGGACCAGATAACCCTAAAATTTTAGATTATCATGAATACTGAGCACATGTATAAAATTTGAAGAAATTCTGTTTGATAAAAGCAGATTAAAAATCAGATACAAGATTTGACCCAAAAACAACAGCGCCCTCAGATGTTAGGCAATGGAATGTTTTTCAGATATTAGGGTTAACTATGAATAATAAATAACTAGTGTACAAGCAAGGCATCTGCTGCCCCAAAGGTTAACTTGGTTTATCAACAACTTTTTTTCCAATGCAGTCTCTTATATCATCTCTTTTTCTTTTTTTTTTCTTTTAATGTTTTCAGTTAATATAGAGCCCAATCATTACGAACCTCTCGTGCTATTGAGCATCTTTCTGTATAACTGCGGCAATATGCAGTTATATATTTATATAATCACATTTCCATACTTAACTGTGTGCGTACTAATTATTAGCTTTACAGATGGTGAATATTATTACATATTAACTATAAAAAACATACTATAATCTAAAAATAGGTCACGGATTGAAACTACCCCTTTTGATTCATTTTTGAGATCTTAGAAAAAGCAAGACAAAATTCATTATGTCAAATCCATATATTCATGCCATTGCAGCTGTGCCATTTGTGGATTTAGAGTAGTAATTGAGAAGCAGACTTTGAAACTAAAGATTCATGGATCACAGCCTGTTATTTCTGGGTTCAAACTTCTTATGAACCCCAAGAAGTAAGTCATTTGATTCTTTTTATTGCAGCATTAATCACATGGAAATAAATTCAATTTCAAAATAAAACGATATTATTATCTTCTCAAATATCTGATCATCCTTAACAATGACATTGGTTTATTTACTTGAAATCAGGCAGAATAGATTTTGTGTGTGTGTGTGTGTGTGTGTGTGTAAATGTGAATTTCATTTACATTTACAATCATTACACCTAAAACTAAATTACGATTCCAATTTTTTGGACACTGTAATGTCATCAACTAAAGCACCAATTGACCACCAAAGAGTACAAAAAATCCCCTCATATGAGTTTATATTATTATTCAATGATTAAGGCAAAACTCTCTATACATATTGCCACTCAGTGCAAGCCAGAGTAAGCAATGAATGTCAGAAGGCTTGTGCATGAAATCACCATCTAGTGCCTACTCATCCAATATTCCCAGACTAGTTTCTGGCTTGTGGCCTTTGTCAGTGAAATGTACTATCAAGTATAATTGTACATGGAGAATTTTATTGTTAGACATGAAAATATTGTAAATTTTGTTACTAAAATAGAAATGAAAGATTTGTGAAATTTGCAGAAATTTAAAATTTATTTCTATTTCTAGAAATTTTGTTTTAAAAAGGGGATTTATAATTTTAAATTTCTTTAAATAAAATCCAAAATTTCTATAAATAGAAATACATTAGAATTAAACTACAGTTTGCCAAGCAATATATATATAGGCAGTTCTCTACTTTCATACATTCTACTTTTGTACAATTCGCTATTTCGTACAAATTTCATAATTTCGATTTTTATTGATATATATAATAAAATGTACATATTTTCATGTAATGATTTTCCATTTCTCATTTACTATCAGCCATTAGTTTATCCTCATCTTTCTGACATTAATCACATCCATTTTTGGATCACAGATTCAGTCTTATGCAGGGTCGTTTAAGTTAGTGCATGTATTGATAAGTTGTGTCTTGTCCATTTATGTTAGGATGTGTGCTAACACTTTACGTACATTTTTGTTTTGATGAAAAAAAATTGCTCTTATTAATTCATAAACATGACTGAAAATGAAAAAACAGCAGTGTTGATGTGATCAAAAAGAAATCAAGGTCTCGTAACCTCCATACAATCGAGACAATGATGGCTAACCTTTTGCTTCAATTGATCGTTCGTATGAGCCGATCGACAATATATTCAATTGTGAAAAAACAAGAACAAAATTAAGGAATATTTCCAAATTCATACACTGTTAAGCTAATCTTCATTTTGTTTTTAAACTTTTTTTAATGTTATTTGTCTAGATCTTATATATATATATGATTGTCTCATACTGTATTTAGCCTCATTTTTTTCTCAAAAAATTTAGATAAAAAATGTTTTCAAAGTATAAAAATTTATTATATATTAAGAACATGTTTTTAAAAATATAAACATAGTATTTAGCAAAAATATATACTACATATATGTATATTGAAAACATTTTTGATGTTTTTTTTTTATAGGGTGCTCTATCTTCAAACATTTCAACTTTCATACATATTTCAAAAAACAATCATGTACGAAAGTAGAGGACCACCTGTATATATAACATGAAATACTACCTACTGCTACACTAGTCAAAAAAAAAAATTACTAAAATTCTACCACATGCATGGTTGCATCTTTTAACAAATTGACCTTTTTTTTTATCAAGAATGTTTATTATCTATGTTTACAGTAATCATTCAAGGAAAAAAAGAACAAAATATAACATTTTACATCTATTTTGTAAAACAATATGATTTTAAATCAGGTAAAGTCTAGATCTTATTGAGTTGCCTCATGTTTTAAAAGTCCTGTGTTGATTTTGTGCAGTCTGCAAAACTGTCTTTGTTTGTTTTGTTGCATGTTTTTAATTTCTGCATCAAGGTTCTTTTATATTGATTCTCTATATGTCTATGTCCTTACAATGTTTTCAGTGCTGGTACATGTTCATTGCTGTTTTTACTCTGTCCTCTTTGTTCTGTTGCATTGCTCCTTGTGCTTGCTGGTCCTTTTGTTTACTGTTCTGTATCACTAGACGTTTCAGTGTTAGGGTTTATTAGCCCATCTATTGATGTTTGCAGTTTTATTAGACTCCATGTATTCTCATGAGAAAATTGGGGGGCTATCCGCTGGTCTCTATTTTTTGTAACTATTATTTTTTTTAGTAGGATTTGTTGTGGATTTCTGTTGCATTGGTTAAATATCATTTTGTATCTTGTGAATCAAAGGCAGTACAGCAGAAAAGTTGCACTTCTCACTGTCGCAAACTCTCCCACTGTAATACCATTGCTAAGTGTTTTTATAAGAGCTGGTTTTTGGAGTGTATATGTGCTGAACTAACATCCTACATCCCTGCAATGCTGAGCACTGATTAAATATGTGCCCAATTGTACCATCTTCTCTATGACACAACTGTCATACCAGGTCCAAGGATGTGTTACCACTTCATGTGACTAAGAAATGGCTGGTGGGTAAGGCATTCAAGTTTACTTTAATCAAAAAGTCAAAAAACTTTGGTTCCAGGTTTCAATGTCTGAATTTTTTAATTATGTTGTAATTTGTTGTGCTGAGGTGGGTCGCATCTGATGTTACCACCTCATTTTAGAGCTGGTAGGCTTCCCAGTTGTTGATTTTATTGACATTTATTTGAACTATTGAAGGAGTTATTTTGTTTATGTCTCTAAGTAATTCATCCAGCCAGAATCCTCTCTGTGGTGGTGGAGTATCAGTTGGGATGACTGGGTTGAAGGGGGTTGCATTAGGGAATTGACCTTTTCAAGCGAATTCCAACAAGATACAACATCATATATATACAAAACAAATAAGCCTTCCCATTATTCATTTCAAAAACCAACTTCCTTTAATACCAAATAATGTTTTCATGAGAAGGATGGCCTCAGATTTAAGAAAAGTAATCATCAGAATTTCTTTGATTCTTCTTTTTAAACCATTTCTTACATAAAAGATAACCTCTACACTACCAAATATTTTATGATTTGTATTCAGTTCATAAATATACAAAGCTGAGTTATGATATTTATTTTTAATTACTCTTATGAACTAACTTCTTCATTAAGACTTATTTTACTTTGATCTGTATAAATTTTATGACAACTGTAAGGAATCATATAAAGGAAGTTGATTTTTGAAGTGAATTATGGGAAGGCTATATTGTTTTGAATATATATGTCATTTGTATCTTGTTGAATTTCCCTTTAAAAGGTTTATTTGTTAATAGATAAAATCATGGTCATGGAAAAATTTTTAGTAAAACAAGTTCTTGGCTAGTATAGTAATGTTATACGATTATTTATTATATATACATAAATCAATTCATGGAACAAATAAGTCCTAATATGTTAGTAAGGTAATTCACTAAAGAATCATGTTTTTAATAAACCTGTAAATAATGACCGCCTTTTGTCATATCTTTTATTTAACAAAGCAGTTTAGCATTGATATAACAAAAAGTGTGTGTAATCTATTAAGTGGAATTAAGAAATTATTCTTTAAGAATCTAGTTTGTGAATGATTTTGGTAATGCATTTAAACGTATTTGTTCCATGAATTGGCTTACATTTTTAGCATTACATATTTGATAAGACAATTTCATATACTATTTCTTTTAAATTTTGTTCTTATTTTTCATGAACTATATTTCATTTCAATTGCCTTTCTACATTTCGACCATATTGCATAAATACTGTCAGGGATTAATCTCTTATATGTGCCTTCAACTTTTACATAGGTAGGAACTTGAAATGAAAAACGGTTTATAAAAAATAAAACAAGATTTAAAAAGAAACAATGTGTGAAAATTGATTTGTTACATTTACATATACAATTAGATACAAAATTAACAAAGCGTATGCCACACTTGAATGAGAAGCTATAAAGATACACAGAAATTATTACACGCTAAGCGCTTTCGAGGTCTTTTGCCTCATATTCATAGCGGTACTGTGAGCTGCAGAACGAAAAAATAAGGCAATGAAACAAAACAGTATGCATGAGGCAGGGGACCTCGAAAGCGCTTAGCGTGTAATAATTTCTGTGTATCTTTATAGCTTCTCATTCAAGTGTGGCATACGCTTTGTTAATTTTGTATATTAAATTATCGAATGAGAAGTCTTAAAATCTTTAATATATACAATTAGACTGAAGTGGAGTTCAGCTGAACATATTGTTAGAAGAGATGATTATAAATGAAGAATTGAAATCTTAAACTGGATTCCGAGAAATTGTGAAAGAGCTAGAAAGAGACCACATGTGAGATGGATAGATAAAATAAGGAAGAGTGCTGTGATAATGTGGAGAAGAGAGGCTGGAGATTGGAAAAGAGGGATTGAACTTGGAGAGGCCTTCATTCTGCAGTGGACTGATAAGGGTTGAAAATGATGTGATATACAATTAGTGGCCATATTTAGAAAGAAAATGGTGTAATATTTATTAATAATAAAATCATTAATGAAGTACTGATTTTATTAAATAATATTTGATGGGCTATAAAATTATTTTCATATTTGTTTACAATATTTGACAAAGAAAGTGGTCATCATCGAATAAGGAAATGTAAAATATGTTTTTACTGCAAAACTAAAGAGACAAACCCTATTAAATAAAACTGTATTAAGATTTGCTCTCTTTAACCTTAAAAAATATTTCATTAATTTAAACTAGTTCTTAACACATCATCTTAAATTTTTAATAGACTTTGAAGATGGCTTTTACATAAATGACATTAATAAGAAGATAACTAATACTGTATTAAGAACTACGTCATAGAAAACTATTCCAAAAATAAATTTACCATTAATATTTCAACTGAAACAAAATAATTTATGCAGAAAAATTGAATATTAAACCATCAAACATCACATGATCACTATTCTTTATGCTTATACAATCTGTTTTCACAGAGGCAAAACTCTCCATATAGTAGAGTCACTCAGTGCAAGCCAGATTAATCAATGGATGCAGAAAGGTTTTTGCATTAAATCCTTATCTAGTGCCTACTCATCCAATGTCTCCAGACTAGTTTCTAGCTTATGGCTTTCGTCAGTGAGGAGCCTTGGATCTGAGAGCACTGCACCTAGATCTTAGTTTGCTAAAAAAGTAAAAATGTGGCTGCTGGAGGATTATGTTAGTTCCTAAGATCTAGGTGCAATGCTCTCAGATATAAGGCTCCTTACTGATAAAAGCCATAAGCTAGAAACTAGTCTGGGGAAATGGGATGAGTAAGCACTAGATAGGGATTTTGTGCACAAATCTTCCTGCATCCACTGAATGCTCTGGCTTGCACTGAGTGGCGCTGCTGTATAGAGTTTTGCCTTTGTAAAAAATTGACTATCTGACCTCCAAAAATAGAAAAACTTTTTAATATTGAAAGAAAAGTTTATTTGGTAAAAAAAAAAAATGTCATTGTTATTCTAAAAAAAAAAAAAAAGAGAGTAACATGAAGAAGTAAGTAAAAATGTTTACAAAGAACTATACAATAATAAAAAAGATAACAAAAAAACCCTTGCAATTATGACAATATCTTTAAAATTTCAAATACTTTAGTAAAAGGTGAGATTTGCAATAAAATTGATGAAGGATGGAAAAGTTCCAAGAAATGATAAAACGACTGATATATATTTTTAAAAATATATAAATAAAAAAATCGTGAAATTATTTATGAAACTATATATAGTACTGAATGTCTAAATAATTAAGGTAGTTAAATGATTGGAAGAAAATAGTAGTAATATTGACATTTAAGAATGATGAACAAGGAGATATTAGAAATTAAGCTTGTTAGTTTTTTTTCCCAGTTAAAACTAAGATAACATCACACGATACCTCCTTACACAATGCTGTTCAGCAACAGATTCTTTTTTTTCTCGTTACATTTATGCCATCTAGTGTAAGTTTTAGTAATGAATAGATACCAGATAGTAATGTTAATATCTCCGGATTAGTTTCCAGTTTATAGCTTTCATCAGTGAAGAGGGTTAGACTTGGAACATTGCACCTGAATCTTTTGGATTTAATGCATTTTTTCCCTCTAGCGATGATCTTTCACTTCTTTGTTTTGCTTTCAAATTATTGACCCAAATTGAAAAACGTAATGTTTTTACCTGTACAGTCATATAGATTTAGAACCAGTTCATTATCTACATAATGTGGTGTTTAACTATAGACATCCTTATTCCCTGGCTGAGGTAAAATCTGTACTGATCAGGAAATAAAGATGCATATAACGACATCATACTATGTAGATACTGAACTGGTTTCAACTCTACATGACTATATAGGTACATTGTCTTTGATGTGAGTGAATGATAGTAAAATAAAAAAGTAAAAGATGTCTGCTAGAGAAAAAAGTGCATAAGAAAAAGACCACATATAAGAGGTTGTATGAGATTTAAAAAAGTTTGTTGAAGTGATGTGAAGAAAAGATGGTATGAATCAAAAAAATTGAATTAAAATTTTGCGAGACCTTCATTTTGTAGTCAGTTGATAATGATTGAAAATGATTATATATATATATAAACTATTATATCATGGTTATAGATGTTCAAATATCCAGCATATGTGGCAATTATACACATGTGAACACAACTATATAGAGCAAGATAATGGTCATTTTTTGTATTCATCGATTTTAAGTCGTGCCTCTGAGAGAATATTGAGAGTCATCATATCATTACATCATCTATCGTGTGATGATTAATTACACATTATATCTCTGAATTTGCAATGTTTATTCTACTTTATAAATGAGATAAAAATTGTCCCATCATTCATAGTATGTGTTTAATGTTCTGATGCTGTTTTGGATGTATTTACCTATGGTTGTGCATTTATAAAATTTGTATCCTACACTAATTTAAGTTATTTGAGTGTTATTACTGAGGTTCAATTCTCCAACATATCTGATGAGGATGATTATTATCTGTAACAAATTTATGAAGTGGTTTTTTTTGCATTGAAAAGCATTTATCAATATAATATATCCATCATGTTACATTTTGAATTACAACTGTCAAACTCACTCCACCCACATCTTTGACACTATCCACTCTGGATAAATACAGTAATGATTATCGTTAATCATTTATTAAATTAAAGATTATCTTTAGCCCAGATATAAACTTTAAACTTCAGTTAATGATTAACATATTTGAATTTTTTAAATTTATTTAAACATATACACATGAAGTTATTTACATTTCTCTGTACCACATGTGACATCTTTATAAATATATTAAACAACTTACACATTACCACCCATTTTTTTCAAATCATATGAATAAAGATACAATAAAAGGCAAATGATATATGAGAGGTGATGATCTCCACCAACTGATGAGTGTTCGTTCAGCACGAAATGCATCTTGGGAGTCGTTTGACTTTTATTGTATCTGTTTTCATATGATTTGGAAAATGATTGTGTGGAGGTGGTTTAATATATTTATAATTTGTACATATATAAACCCAATAAAATGCATGTTGTAGTTTAACAATTGGAATAGTAATAAATAGAATTAATGATAATATTAATAATAATTATCAAATAATCGAATTATTTTCAGTTACTTTCACGACAGTTCTCAACTGCTAAACATTTTAAATTTACTTCCAGAAAATGTAATATGTTTAGTAATTAAAAATGGTTATGAAAATAATGTAAAATAATGTTATGGTTTTATAATAGTTATTATAGTATTAATAAAAAGCCAGCTGTCACATGACTTATATATAGCTTGCATTTACAAATATGTAAAATTAACAGCATACTAATGAGCTCTAAACAAGCTTTTATTTATTTTTTATTTTTTTTATGATAAATGCAACTACAAGAGAAGGCATTCAAATCATCTTTATCTTGGATTACTGAAGAGACCCATAGGTCAAAACCGGTCTGGGGATGGTGACAATCCAAGATAAAGATGATTTGAGTGCCTTCTCTTGTAATAGCATTTATCATATAAAAAAATATAAAAAGCTTGTTTAGAGCTCATTAGCATATTCTTAATTTTAAATAGTTATTATGAATATTTATTATCACATTTTATTTGCATATGCTGAATGTTTCTTATAAATGTAAGTAGAGGGACTTGATCCTAAGCATTTGTCCTCTACTTTATATGGTCAGGTGTATCAGCTGCTTGTCATGGAGTGGAGGATGAATATAAACTAAAAAATTCTAAGTTCTAATCCCTCCACTTACATATATAATAAACATTTAGTATACAAATTACATATTGCCTTGGAAATAGATTACCTCGTAGTATAAGTTCAGTCCATTCCTCTTCTCTTAATATATATGAATGTGTAATGGTTCTATAATATGAGGGATTATATTGATGTAATGTCTACATGAGCATGACTAAAATATCATATCAACAAGGGCTTTGAATGTTCTACCATTCATTTTTCAATGGAATGGACAGTTGAGTAGTTGGAAGAATGAGAAGATTGAAGCCTGTCCATTAAAGTTTAACAAACTGCTATCTTAATATAAATCAAGCACTGATTGCATATATGTGTGGAAGATTATAATCTGGTCCAACTGATGAGGGCTGGTTCTGCACAAAATACTTATATTGAGGATCGTACAGCTTTTTCACATGTACGTGGCCATGTGTATCAGTTGCTTGAGATGGAGGACAAATATAGAATGAAAAATCCTAAGTTCATATCTTTCTACTATCACATTTTATATATATATACTAAATATGCACAACTTAATATATATGTGCAAATTAAATGAAAGTAAACTACACTTCCATGTGCATAAATAAACAGCACTTCCATTAGATATTGATAAAGAATATATGGTCACTTATTCTTTAAGCTTAGGCAGTATTTAAGCAAACTTTCATTGCCATTGCTGGAAACAGAGTATCGTATTTATATATTAGTTAGATTTTAAATATAGTTTAAATCTTTCTGAAATTAGAAATATATATCACAGGACAAAGATGGTTTCTCAATTTTAATGACGTATAATATTAATGCCAATTTAGTTTTGTGTAAATGTAAATACTAAATACTATATTTAAAACCGATTAATATATAAATATCTGGTATTTACGTATTAGTCCAGTAATCATGATAGTCATCAGCACAAACAAATATGTATATAAATACCGAATTAAACACATTTTCAATCTTCTAAAAAAAAAGAAACGTTTTGCTGCTAATTTTACGATCAAACAATGGCAGTGCTTCATTCAGGATTGTCAAAAAAGAGTAGCAATTCGTAATGGAACGTGATTCAAGATAAGAAAGTTTAGTCCACAGCCATGATGCTAAGAAACAACAATTTGTAAACGGACAGAATTGCGTGGTTGAATATATGTATAGGGGGGGGGGGGGTTATCAATTATAATAAATTATGATTGTTTTAAAAGTTTACTTCTTCAAAGATCGTTTCTTGCAAAAAATGTAAATGCGTGTTTGTCTCATTTCCATTAAATAAAGTTATAGATGGCACTTTTTCAAAATAAAAAATCTTTATAAAGTTTAGATAGTGGGAGATAATTTCTCACAAAAAACGTAAATATGTGTTAGTAGATGTTTGTATTGTGTTATAGGTCGTCATTTTTCAAATTAAATATTGCCGAACTAAGATATATGTGTTGCTTTACTAATATGTAAGGAACTTTTATTAACATGTATTGATAAACATCACATGACCACAACCTCTAAATCTAGATGCAGTGCTCTCAGATCCAAGGCTCCTCACTGACGAAGGCCACAAGCCAGAAACTAGTCTGGGGATATTGGATGAGTAGGCACTAGATGGGGATTTTATGCACAAGCCTTCTGGCATCCATTGATTACTTTAGCTTGCTGTGTGGCAATACATATAGTGAGTTTTGCCTGTTTTAACAACAGTTATACACAAGCATAAGAGGTGGTGGTCATGTGAGGTTAATCAGCTTAAAACCAATCCTGCCTAATAGGATAGTGGTAGCTATGGTTATTAAGGAACCAAAGACACCAAAATTTATGGGTACTGAACTGAGTTCAGACCCATATGATTATATAAGATAATGGGCTTGGATTGAAAACATTAAGGTGTTTTCAGTTTAAGACTCATAGTTTTATAGTTAAATGGAGATAAAAGGTGGTTACTGGAGGGTTGCATTAGATCCTAAGATCTAGGTGCAGTGCTTCAGATCCAAGGCTCCTCACTGACGAAGGCCACAAGCCAGAAACTAGTCTGGGGATATTGGATGAGTAAGCACTAGATGGGGATTTTATGCACAAGCCTTCTGGCATCCATTGATTACTCTAGCTTGCTATGTGTGGCAATATATATATATATAGTGAGTTTTGCCTGTTTTAACAACCTTTATTGATGTAGGAGTATTGTTTATTCACTATAGAAGTATAGTTTTCTTACATTAATACATCTATGTGTATTTAGTATTTACATTTATAAAAAAAAACTGTGTTAATATTAACACAGGTCATTAAAAATGTAGGGGACTTGAACTCGGACTTTCAAGCACCTTTCAACTATCCATATCACTGATACACATGATCACACATATTGGCATCACCATGAAATTTGGGCTTCCCATCATCATGGGAGATGATAATCTGGACCAACTGATGAATGTTGGTTCAGCACAAAATACTTATATTGGTAATCTTTTCTACATATGTATGATCATGGTATCAGTGATATGAGATAATGTGGATAGTTGAAAGGTGCTTGAAAGTCTGAGTTCAAATCCCCTATATTTACAATTAGGCTCCAGGTATGAAGAGTACCTGTATTTCAAATATTAGGTCATTAAAAAATAAAATGTTGTCTCTGTCCTATGATATATAATTCTGGTTTCAGAAAAACTTAAGATATATTTCAAACCTTATTAGTATGTGAATGATGTCCAAAGGGAAAATTCTCACATGATTTCAAATAGATAGAAGCTACTCTGGCACGTAAAAATAATTGTCTTCAACTCTTACACAAGATAGTAATATCAAACCAGTCTACAAAGCCAAGTAAATTAATTCAAAATGCAATGAAGAAATATTATATCATGTCACCAGTTAAAAATGGGGACAGGTTTTGTCAACAATATTAAAATTATTTTTTTGTTTTAAACCAAAGTGCCAAAAATTCTTTAATTTATCAATTACGTGCATATTTGTATATCTTGACTAAAAACAATTTGGAACAAACAGGCAATGGAATATTATAATGAAGTAATAACTCTTGATTTATGATTGGCTGTAGTCTGCCATCACTTGCTAGGGTCTCATGGAATTTATTTTAGCACCTTGAATTTAGATTTGAATTGTAAAATAATCAATTTCTTTACATCATTAATTATAAATATGCGACTTTTTTCGCATACGTTAGTGAAGCTATAATTATACTATAATGTGTAACATGTCTGCTTAGCACTTTCGAGATTTAATGTTCAAATCTCATACTCATAGCTTTACAAATGAAGACTGTTGTGATTTATTGTACACATATGCAAATGAGTTTGAATTTTTAATTAGTTAGTCCATTGTTTGCAGAGAGCAAAGCATGCCTCTCTTCTATTAATGGCACTGAGATCATTTGCTATGTAAAAAGCTTCTTTGACTTTTCTTTTGGCATCACTCTTCTCTGTGCAAATTATTTGGGCAGAACTGGGTTCGAATATGTCCTGTAGCTGCTTGGTGGTCCCAGAAGACTGATGTTCCTTCATTTTTATTTTTAACCCTGTTGTATGCATACCTGTGTTGGTAAATTCTTGTATTGAGGTTAGCCCAAGTCTCACCATAGTAAGATGCCTGGCAGCCTAATTGAGGGCATGCCATTTTATAAACCACATGAGGGGCTTGATCTTTTTCTATTTTATCTTTGGAATTATTTACTAGTTGGTTAGTGCTGGGAGGTGTTCATCATTAATATGCATAACACAACAAGCCATGCAAAGTTTGGAGCAAAAGATCTTTGGATGGATTCCAATTCTAGTATTTCCAGTACTCAGCCTTCTTATGAACTCGCAAGCAATAAAACCATTTGATTACAATATAATTGTAATTAGTGACTATAACTTTTTATAGAATTTTTTTTTTGAGTCACATAAACTTAAAGATATAAAAAAACATAATCTTTGATCAGACAAAGGTAAAATACAGAATGACATATGTAGGACACAATCCTAAAATTGTAGGGAGGAGTCTCAAATTTTGAAAATAAAACAAGTGCACATAGCTACAAATAAATTGTATTTCAGACTTGATTATTCTTTACAGCAACCTTCTTTTTCACCTTCTCTATGCTGCTTACTGTAAGCTTTGTTGGACCTTGGAGCCATGTACCTGAATCTTTTGGATCTATGGCACTTTTCTTCCAACTATCTTCCACATCCAAACTTAAAAACATGTAAATGTTTTCAACCTAGGCTAACTTGTTTGTACAGTCATGTAGATCTGAATCCAGGCCAGTTTCTTATATATTATGATATCTTTAGATTTTCAATAACTGCAGGCACTCTATTCTGTGGCCAGGATTTGGTATTAATTAATAAACTATCAGATGACTCATTACAATTTCGGCTTACATATTGCTATTACAGCACATACTTTTTTATCTTTTCTTAGCCACTTACTACCCAAATGCCCAGTTCCAAGATCTAAAACTCCTCACTGATGAAAGCCAAAGTTTGAAACTAATCTGGGAATCTTGAATAGGACAATGCAGGATAGGTATCAAACCGCTAAGCATGGTGATTACATGATCACCATTTTTTTATGCTTACACAAGCTGTTTACACAGAGACAAAACTCTCCATACAGTAGCACCACTCAGTGCAATCCTGAGTAATCAATGGATGCAGGATTACTCTGCCTTGCACTGAGTAGCTATTGTATGGAGAGTTTTGCCTCAGGATAAGTATCTATTAAACACAGCTATCTATCATTAGTAAGTGGTATAGGGAATGTGAAAAAGTATATTGCTACAACAGCAACATGTAAACTGGTCATGTGGGTGGGTCATGTGATACTTAATTGGTTTATACCAAATCCTGTTCACATAATAGGTGTTTATAGTCATTAAAAGTCTAAGGGCAGCATAACAGAATTCAGATCTATAGGATTATACAAGCAAATTGGCTTAGATTAAAAATATTTGTATCTTTTTCAATTTGGAATGAGAAGTGTGATAATAAAATTGTGATAAATGATTGTAGCTGGAAAGAAAGTGTATTGGATTCTAAAGATGCAGGTGCATGGCTTTAAGATGCAAAACTACTCACTGATGAGAGTCATAAGATTGAAAGTAGTTTGAGAATTTTGAATAGGACAGCATAAGAAAATAATTTATTAAGCACTCTTATCTGGCATTTATTATTATTTACTAAAGCTTACAAAAAGAAAACTGTTATAACAGCAAAATGTAAGCTAAAGTTATGTGTTAAACCATTAAGCATCACATGATCACTATCTTATACTAGCACATAATTGTTTATAAACAAAGCAAAACTCTCCATACAGTATTGCCATTCTGTGCCAACCAGAGTAAGCAATGAATGCCAGAAGGCTTGTGCATAAAATCCTTATCGAATGCCTACTCGTCCAATATCCCCAGACTAGTTTCTGGCTTGTGGCCATCGTCAGTGAGGAGCTCTGGATCTGAGAGCACTGGATGAGTAGGCATTAGATAGGTATTTTATGCACAAGCCTTCTGGCATTCATTGATTACTCTGGTTGGCACAAGATGGCAATACTGTATGGAGAGATTTGCTTTGTTTCTAAAGTTATGTGGTGGGTAACGTGTTATTTCATCGATTATTCTTTACAGGTTTGCTTTATGATAGTTTTATCACAAAAACGTGACATTTTTGATTCGTGCAATACAAAATATGATTATTTGTGATTCTGGATGTAGTTTCATTGCGTACTCAATATGTTTATAATATATAATTAATGGTAAGTGAAATAAAAACATTGTTCTCTTGATGATTATTATTTTTAAAATAATAAAAACTATCAAAAATTATGTAGTTAAGTGGGACTTCAAAATCTTCAGTAAACATAAGCCCTGAAAGTTCTTAATCCGCTACTGGGTAAAAGTAAAAAAATATATTCAGTAATTTTAGTATTTTAGGAGATAGATGATTTAAAAAACAGATTTATTGACGGTTAACCTAAGACTACCTTAAAATGATTTGATCCCATGTTTTATTAAATGATAGCTTAATAACTATTATTATTGCTTACTTTCAGGAATCGGTTTAAAATGTTGTAATAAAAACTAAACAACAACAAAAAATATTTACAATAATAAAAACCTGTCTGGTTACAATTAGGTAAAAAAAAAAAAAAGTGAAAATATTTGATTGGATAATATTAAAGCAAAAAAAAAAAAAAATGTTTCTATATAATAATAAAAAAACTTTGAACCAGTTTTAAATAATCATGTTTATCTAGATTTTTAAAAACCTATATATATATATATTAATTAGTCTAGAAAATTAATACTTCAATATTGAGACTTTAGCGTCCTCTTTTGAGTAATTGATAAATTATTTTTGTTATGTAGTTTTCATACCTATTTTTTAATTATATATCAAAAATGTTCACTTTTTTGTAAAACTAATTTCACATTAAAATTAGAAGAAATATAAATTAATCACGGTATTTTTATAAAAAATATTTATATTTTCATTATTATAGATCTTTTTTTTTAACCCAATAAAATTTATACATAAGTAGTCGAACTCAATGTTTTAGTAGTAAAAGAAAATATCATTAGGTGTCGCTTGAGCGATATCACCGGAAGTTAACTTAAATCAAAAATGGTAGTATAATCTCTTTTGTTAAATGAAATTTTTAGCTTTATTATGTTAATAAAATACAATGTTTTGGCTAGCAGAGATGAAAGATACAGTAAGGATACCTCCTTGGCTTTTTCATTTGAATACAATTGACGCTATAACCAAGGAATTAAATAAAAATCTTGCAAATAAAGTCGTTCTTGAGACGGGTTTGTGCATTGCATTATTCGATATTACCAAAATTGAAGACTCTTATATTCTGCCCGGAGATGGTGCGTCGCATACAAAAGTCTACTTCAGGTATATTGTTTTCCGTCCATTTTTGGATGAAATACTTATTGGTAAAATTAAAAGTTGTAGTCGAGATGGAGTTCACGTGTCTTTAGGATTCTTTGACGATATTTTGATATCTGCTGACGCTTTACAACACCCATCTAGATTCGATGAAACAGAGCAACTGTGGATTTGGCAATATCAGACAGATGACGAAAGTCATGACCTTTTTATGGATATAGGTGAAGAAATAAGATTTCGTGTAGTTGACGAAATATTTGTTGATACAACTCCCACCGGACCTAAAATGGTAGGTCAAGATGAGTCTATAGAAACAGAAAAGAAAACTCCGTATACCTTAATTGGATCAATAAGCGAACCGGGTTTAGGACTTTTAACGTGGTGGAATTCTTAAAATGTATCGAAATAAGTATTTTTATTAATATTTATGTGCTTTTACATGTATATTTTGACATAAAGGAATAAATTGTATTTTATTATATTTCATTGTAAAGTGATTAATGATGGTGGAAATGATATTATATAAGTATAGTTTTTCAGAATATTGGTTTATAAAAATCTAAATTAGAGTTTTTAATTTGGAAATGGTACAAAGAAGAACATTCAAAGAAGCTACTCACATGACAATGGTGAATCCCATAAGTAAACCTAGTGTGACTACATAATGTATGCAAACCACTAATCAACTTTGCTCTTAGGAAAAAGTGGAGCAATCAATAGGATCCTCGTAGATAAGTATATGAAATTTCTATTGCCTTTGGCAGGATAGCTCAGTTGCTTAGAGCATTACCTTAAAAATTTAATATTCAGGAATCTAATGGTCCAAATTTGATTCCTATGCTAGTAATGTCATTAGTCAGGCCAGCAATACCAGAATTTGGGAGGAAAATAATACCTCTTGAAACCTTGTGTGTATACTAACCTGTGTGCTATTACTAACAGTTGAATGTAATTGGAAAATTTAAATAAAGTTTAATTTTTCTAAAGACATCCAATACTTAATGTTAGATGATGGAAATAGTCCAATATATAAATACAACTAAAATATCGTCATAAAGCCTTTGGGAAAACATTACATATACTGTATATTAATATTGCATGCATTAATTTTTTTAATAGTCATTTTGTTTTATCATATTAACTCGTACCTCACTTATGTGATGTATTTTGTCACAAATAGATTTTTAATTTTAAAAACAAATTTTAACCATAAGTTATGCCCACATATATAAAAAATACTATGTTCCAGTAAAAAGATGATTGATTCTCTCCAAGCTGCCTGCAGCGTTATATCTGAGTTAATGCATGTGTTACATAACAACGTAGTTAACTCTGTACATTGATGCCAATCTAGTGCATTATTAACAATTGATTTGGGTGGAGCTACCATCTACAGAATAGTTAACAAAAAATGCAAGTCAATTATTTTTGTGAAAATAATGTTCTTTTAAAATAATAATAAAAAACAATATGAAATTAATATAATTTATTTAGAAAACAAACCTGTTATTATTTACATTTCAATACGTAATGCAAATCAAAGTACATTTGAAAAAACAATTGACAACATATGGTGATTATGTCGCACTTTTTTCCAATTTATAGAATTGTTTGCCTTTGATAGTAATATTTTTTTCCAGAATGTTTACACTAATAACCCATAAATGGAAATAATTTTTTTTTAAATCATTTTGGTTTGCCCTCGTTGATAATTGAAATGTTCCTCCAAATCCTTATTTTTTGTGCATGTTTTTCTAAATCCTTTTGTGTACACGCTAAACATATTAATTTTACTTTTGTTGTCTAAACAAATTATTTATTTTCATCTTTTCATAAACAGTATGTTGTAGGTTTACTTTGTTTTCATTATGAAAAAGAAAAAAAAACATTATTTTCATTACAAAAAAAGAAGGAACAGATGAAATGCTTTTCATTCATGTTTTATTTACTAAAAAATTTATAAACATTATATTATTTTAATATTTTTGCTATTTTCTCTAACATATATTATTTTAAAGAAACTGATACTATTTTTATTATTAAAAAATGAAAAGTAGTAGATTAGCATTTCTTACCAATTTTTTTTTGTGGATGGTGGCTCCCCCAAATGGATAGTGCATATATAAGATCAGCACCAGTATAGTTTGTATAATGTAAAGTTTAAGTATATGTATTGATAAGTTTATATACTACACAAAAATTTTTGACCAATTATTTTTAATACTTTTAAATGGATTATAAAGTATTGTAAAAATCTATATCAAAGCTATTGAAAGCCCCCAGAGAGTTATATGTAAGTTAATATAACTCAATATACGAAAAAGTATAGAATGATAAAATTTATGCGGAAGCTGCTGAAAACTCTCAGTGAATTATATGTAAACTTTACAACTCCATCAGTAAATGAAAAAGGACAGAATGACCAAATTTATACAGAAGCTGCTGAAAATTCCCATTGAATTATATGTAAACTAATACGATTCTATAATTAAAAGAAAACGAACAGAGTAGAAAAGAATTCAAAAAACATTAGCCACTAATACTATTTTGCCTAGCGAGTTTTATCTTCAAAATATCAGTACTGTGTGCAACGAATCGAACGATAGAAATAGGAAGTTGAAAAAGTCTTGGTTTGTTGCAAAGCCTAATAATGCTATCAATCAGTGTGACACTAGTGTTCCACTGAGCGTGCACTGGGATATTAACTGTTCAATTCCATTATGTTGGCATGATTCTGGTAAATGGTACCGAAAGCGCTTGGCAAAATAGTATTAGTGGTTAAAATTTTTTGAATTTTTTTCTACTCTGTTTATCACAGTTTATACGTGAAGAATAATTTACATTATTTGATAGTTTTTGTGTTATATACTTATTTATATTTAATACTCCAATTTAGAATGCTTGATTTACTTATAGTTTCAGTATGGTAGCTTTTAAATATTTAAGACAAAAAGAAAAATTAGTTTGATTTCTTAAATATTTTTTTTTTCCTTCTCAAAAACTTTATTAAAATAAAAGAAGTGATTTTAAAAATCTGAGTTTAGCGTAAGTTAATTCATTAATCTTTCTTCTAAAGAAAAGTTTTTAAAAGATTATCCAAACAGGGCTATTACAAGTAATTTGGAAAGTGTTTGCAATTTGCATATTTGATATCAGATGGACGTTGCCTTAAATATGAACCGTTATAATTCAATATGTCATATGGTGTAATGGACTTACTTAATATGCATGTAACATTTTTTGAATTTTTGTGCTTGCATTATTTTAGTGCTTTTGTGTAGATAAACTATCCTTAATTGTAATCATTTTTGTTATCACTGCTGTCTCATAAATCTTCTGTTAACACTTGATTTAATGGTTAATTTAAACGGAATAATACTCTGATCATCAGATAAGATGATTACAAAAAGAAAGCTATTATGGCGAGTACAAGAAAGGACTTGTGGGGGGGCTCCCGGGGTAAGAATTTTACAGCTTTTTATAAAGAGAAGAAGTATTTGAGTAAATATAGATTTTTGTACATGAAAAAATAAATCATCCCATGAAAATAAGCCCTGAAGTGTCTTTTGGAGCAAAAATTAATATAAAATCGGGTCTTATATTTATGGAAATACAGTATTACTAAAAAACAAGTGCGATATAAATGTGTTAAAAAATTCTCCAATGAACTATATTATAATAAAGATTATAAAAGTAGTACCTATAATTATAACTACTTTTAAGATATACATAAAACCTCCACTCCATTAATCTTCAATTGAGAGTTAAAGTTAGTATTGACTAGTGATAATCTGTAGTTTAATAAATGATTAATAATAATCATTGTTGTATTTATCTGAAGCAGTCGGTATCAAAACTGTGAGTACGGAAAGATTGATACTTATAAGTCAAATTGAAATGATTATAATGCTATTTGAAATGTGTATCTTAAATGTAAAAAGCAGAAATGTTATTACGTCTACAAAGAATGATACGCTCCAAGAAATTATGGAATCATTATAGATATTTTAAAAGAAGGAGTGAAAGAAATAGTTGTGGATGGTAGCAAAACTTTAAATCAAATACATAAATGATAGAAATAAGCCAGAAGATTGGAAGAGTATTGAACAGAGTTACATGAGATGTTTAAATAAGATCAGCACAAAGTTTGAGCCCAGTTATAATATGATAGATTGCACCCAAGTATTCAGAAATGTTTTTAAAAGAACCACTGAATATGAGTTATCATTTTGCAACAGACTGCAGATTATGAAATGGCATTTCCTAAAAAATATTAAAAGCGGAGATATCGTAGACAAGATTGTGACAGAATAAGTCAATTTCTCCTAAACTTTTCATAAGTTTCATGAAAAATATTTTGTGATGTTAAATGGAGAACAAAGGGAATAAAAACAAGTGGAGATTGCTTAAGTCATATTTGTATATTGGTCTATTTTCATCATCTAATATGAGCATTATGATAATATTAAATTCCAATGAATGAGTGATAACAGGCTATAATTATGAGAAATACATTTTCTCGAAAGCGCTCAGCCATTTTAATTGACTAATTGCTATTAATTATACAGCTTTACTTTATAAGTGTGATAGCACTATTTAATATTATCATAATTTGGACAAGCATAAAACATTAATCTATAATTTATTACTTAATATGAGTATTGAATGTCTTTAGAAAAATGTAACTTTATTTAAATATTACAAATACATTCAACTGTTAGTAATAAATTGCATATCAAACAAGTTAGTATCTGCACAATGTTTCGAGAGGTATTCTTTCCTCTTCTTCAGGGGTTGCTGGTCTGACCAATGATAGTATTAGCATGGGAATTGAACTTCGACCCTTAGATTCTTGAGTATTGATTTTTAAGGTAACGCTCTAACCAACTGAGCCACAAATAAAGTGAAATTTTTCTAAAGACATTCAATACTCATATTAGATGATGGAAATAGTCCAATATATAAATACAACTAAAACACCATCATCACAAACCTTCAGGAAAACATTACCCAAGCCATCCAGATTTTTGGACGATGTAATAATTTTTACTAATAATGATCCAGGAATACAAGGATAGTAACAAGAATTATCAGATGACAACAAGAAAGTGGGTCTGAAAGTGAATGCTAAAAATTATTAAAGAAATGTTCAGTCACTTTTCAAAACAGAAGAAAATAAAGAATAATAATAATGAGATGGTGAGAAGTTAAAGCCTATAAATCTTTGCTAAGAGATTACAAAAAAAAAATTGGAAAAATAATAAATAAAAAATTATCATAGAAACCTTGGATAAAGTGCTTTTGGTATATATAATATTTCAGAATAAAATATATCTATGTTCTTGAAAAGAAAGGTTCTTGACTAATGGATTCTACCAGAGTCTGTTTAAATAAATCTGAAGCTTGGTTAAAAAGCCTGCAAAGCACTTGATTTGGTAAGAAGACAGACGAAAAGCAAAGGACATGCATGAAAAAACTGAGTTGAACATGACATTAGATGACAATTGGAAGGTTTGAACTGGATTCCAAGATATTTTAAGGGAGCATGTGCACAATGGAAGAATAAGGTGATGAAAAGAAAAGTCATGTATCTAAGAAATTATTCTGGAGGAGGTCATTGGCATGCCAGTATTTGACAATATATTTTTATTTGATAGTACTAATAATATATACATCTACTTTAATACATTATTAATATATTTTTATATAAATTGTTTGAGTGGCGGACTATGAAATCTTTAAGTAGGAATGCTTTATTACAGTATCGCCACCCAAAAATAAGGAATACAAAATAGAACATTTCGTAACCACCCAACCATTTTATTTTTCCATACCAATTGTTAAAAAATCTAATATATTTATTTGTTTTTACTAACAGTTGTTTGTAATATTTACTAAGGCTGTAACCTCAAGCATGTGCACGTAAAAATGCGATAGTAGGGACCTCTACAGGTCTTAACCACAAGCTTACATTTTGGAAGAAAAGAGATAAATAATAATATTTGGAGTAGATCAACTTTTACTTTTTATTTCAATTTTTTTCATATAATGTCAACTGAGAAAATTGCCCATTGTAAATGAAAACAAGAAAAATGTTGTCACTCTGAAGAGAAATCAATAAATAAACATATCACTCAAGTAACTACTGACACCTCCACAGCAAGCAGCTCCATTGGTGCTTAGCTACATATGTTGATAAAAGCAAATGCATCTCAGCGGAATTTGCTCAAATTTATCGAATATGATGTTTCTGACGCTACTATAATTAGCAGAATCTTTGACCAAAATCTCAAGCACTATTAAAATAATTCTTCACATGATCACCATTTCTTATGCTTACACAAGCTGTTTACACGAAAGCTAAACTCTCCATACAGTAGTACCACCAGTGCAAGCCAGAGTAAGCACTAGATCAGGATTTTATGCACCAAACCTTCTTGCATCCATTGATTACTCTGGTTTGCACTGGTGGCGCTACTGTATGGAGAGTTCTGTAAAATAATTCTTTTTAAAAATGGTTTAATTAGTTGTATTTACATAATAATTATGCAAAATATTGAATGATTGTTATATTATTGATGTTTTCAAGCACAAATTTAATTTAGGGGTGAGGACCAACCTCCATTGAATTGTATCCAAAATATATAATTGCCGAAAATAATAATTGGCATATATAAATATAACGTTAGTCTAACAATTATATATAATCTCCGGTCTAGACCAACAAAGCCAAACATTATTGAAAACTACTAACGCCTCCATTTAGCAAATTGCTTAACTAATGAAAAATAATCTAAATGGGATCGCAAATCTAGTAACTTTTTCATACAAGGGTGAAACCATTGCAATCCATATGGAAGCACAGTCTCATTCATATATATCATAAACCAAACTTTCCCATCCATTTCTTATTCATTTTAAACCCGTGCAGGTGAAGAATTTTAAATCATATATTTATAATACAATAAATACGGCAGTATTTTCACCTTGATAGGTAATCTCCAATCATAACCAATGAACTGAACACTACTGCTAAACATTTCTGCATCTCAGTATTGCTCAGCCATAAAATAACCATTTGTATTAGTTGCCCTGGATGCATCTATGGGTTAGAAATCCAGTAACTGTTTCAAACAATGATGAAACCATTAGGAATCCAAATGTGAATACTTGCCTCATTTATCTGTGGCCTAATATATACATTTGAGTATTGCAAACTAAAATAAAGAATAATGAAGGTTATTAAAATCTGTAGTTATTGAACTGACATAAGATTATGTAGCTATACAAACAGGTTAGCTTGGGTTCAAAACCTTAGGATCTTTTGAATTTCAGACTATTTAGTTTGATAATCAAAGATAAAAAGTGGGCGGCTGCTACTTCATAACCAATTCTGATTCACAAGTTACTTCACTGATGAAAGCAAAAATCAATCTGGGGATGGAGATTAAATTGCATTATCATCTGATAGATACTAATTACTCAAGCTTACAATAGCTGGCGCTGTGGTAAAGCAAGAAAAACTGCTCTTGTTTATAATTACTGTAAGCTGAATGAGACAATATATTGGTAAAAAAGTAAGTTTCTAATATTAGAATTGCATTGGATATTTCTCAAGTATTTTAGCTTATTTTGCATATCAATGCATATTATAGTAAGAATCAGTAATTGCATTCTATGGTATATCATAAAAGCCAGTAGCCAGAATTGATTTTAGGATTCCACATTTCAGAGTCTGATCCCCCACCCTTGCACTATATCACACGGCCTAAACAAAATAAGCATTCGCAAGAAAAAGAACTCTACAATTCATTTATCATCCAACTACTGGAGGTCATCGTTAAAGCTGATACAAAAGTGCTTTGGTGAATAAAAGGTAAATAATAAACTTTTAAAATCCTTAGAAAATAAATTTAAAATTTATCATGTTGAGTAAAAGACTTATATATGTCTGCTAAAGCAATATTAATGACCAATACTTAATAAGATAACTTTAATAAGATGGAATTAAACTTTTCATTTTTTTCCTGTTTTTGTATTTTCATCTTTATTTTCAACCATTATTGATCTACTGCAGGATAAAGTCTCTCCATGTTTAATCCCATTTTTCTGATCCATATCTTTTTTACATTGCAATAACCAGCTTTCTTCCAGCTTTCTTATTTCATTTATCCATCTCACATGTGGGGGTTTTCTGGGTCTTTTACAATTTTTTGGTCTCCCATTTAAGACTTTAACCATCTATCTATAATCATCTGTTTTAGTGATACATTCAGTCTTTTACTTTTGTTCACTTATATTAGTGATATCTCTTTGTTTAACTCACCTAAGTATTTCTCTTTTGATTCCTTGTTGTTATTCCCAACATAAATTCCTCCGTACTTCATCAAGTAGTCTGAAATATCGAATTCTTTTTTAAAAGATCCAAATCTCAATTCTAAAACAGCAACAATAATAAAAATGAACATAACCTGACTACTTTAAAAACAATATTAAAAACATCACTATTTCTTATGCTTAAACATTCTGTTAACACAGTAACATTATGGCTTGCAATAGATGGTAATATTATATGGATAAATTTGCTATTCTGTTAATACATTATGTGTGCAAAAGATGTTGGTGATCATGTGATATTATAGTTATTTAATACCAATCCTATCCAAAGAACATTGGTGGTTATGTTATTTTTAAAAAAAACCAAAGACACCAAAATATATAGATAATGATACTAGGTTCAAATCTGTATGACTAGACAAGCAAATTAATTTGGATTAAATCATTATTGGGTCTTCAGTTTGTGCTCATATCTTTATAGTTAACTAAAAAGTTGGCTGCTGGAGAGATGTATTAGATTCAAAGTTCTAGGTGCGGTGCTCTTAAATCCAAAGTTCCTCAGAGGTGAAAGCCATAAGCTCGAAACTAGTCTGGAGATATTGGATGATAGACACTAGATAGGAATATTTGATGCATTAACTTTTTAACATCCATTGATTACTATGGTTTGCATTAGGTGGCGCTACTGTATAGAGACTTTTCTACTGTTTTAAAGTAGTCTTTATTTGCAAGTTTATTTAAAATGGTTTTTTAAAAGTAATCAAAGTCTTTGAATCTAATTGGTTATGAAAACACTGAGTTTTTGTGAAAAGATAACTAGTGATTGATTCTCTCTCTAAGATGGCTGCAGAAACATTTCTGAATACATGTTACATAGCAACATAGTTTAGCTATTCACCACAAATTTTAAAGAGCTAGCATATCTGCTTCAAGCATTACCACAAGAAATTGCTTGGTGAAAGAATCAGTCTACTATTTCCTTTGGACATGTTTCTGTACGCTGATGATATGTACATAAGGAAATGCATTCATAGACAAAATATTTAAGCATTTCCTCTTTGCTCATATATAATGAATAAGTGCAGCTATCGTAATTCTGGAAGAAAAAATGAAGAGAGCTGAATTGGATTAGAAATTAAATTAAAGTTTTGTAATGATTATTCAAACCAATCCATATACTACAAATATTTCTATATACTTCCGGCAATCAATCCCTTGAGTGTAGTCTTTACTTTCTTTTTTTGTATGCCGTCCAGAGATATATCCTATTAATGAAAGTAACTGATGTGCCATCTCTTTAAACCGTTTTTATAACCATATTTTTAACATATATGGATTTTGTCTTTCCATAAAAAAGAGATCCAAATTCCCATGAAATAATTCTTTAGGATGCCTGTTATTCTGTCATTTTCTTTATTCACCCAGTCTGCTGAAGATCTAATCTTACGATTGTAGATTCAACACGAACACATCCAAGAAGCTGAAGAACAGACGGACTGATCTTGAAATCAATAAAACATCACATGAATCCAATTTATATAATGCTTTTCAGCAGTAAATCCTTTTTTACTTCAGTGTAATAATTTAAAAAAGGTTACTCCTGAAGGAAAGGTACATTACGTCCAAAAGATTCAGATGCACTGAAACCGAAATCCAAACTCCTCTATGATGAAATCCTAAATTAGAAACAAGTCTGGAAGTATAGATAGATTAGCATTAAATAGGGATTTATTAAGCACTATTAATCTACATTATTAATTATTCAAGCTTACACTAGATGCTGTAGTGAAACAAAGAGGATTTGATAAATACAGTATAAACAAAATGATTATACAGAAAGTGGATTCTTGTTTTTTATGCTGGGTTTGGGAAAAGATAAAGTGGATTTAGATACAATGCCATGGAGTTGACAAAGATTATGTTGTGGAAATGGGATGGAACAAGATAGAGAGGAATATGGGAAAACATAGGGCAGGGAATGGAAAGGGGAGGTAAAGTGGGTAACAGGTTTCTCTGGGCATAGTGGCTGAGAGATTCCTCACTCCAAATAAGAAGTCGCAGCACATCACATCATGTACTACTAATTGATCTTATGAGCTTGTCACCATATTTTCAAAATAATATGGAACATCCTCAAAAGTAATTTTCCCATGAATTTTTGTTATGTCAACATTCCATTATCTCTCATTTCACGTGAAGAATGGGTATATATGCAGGAAATAATAATTTAAATAGGTATATCACTAAGATGAAGTGTTCTTCCTTTTAACTTGTTAAATATAACAGCAATACTTAGAGGGAGCGGGGTTACATATTACTACCCAAGTCTATCTTTCTAAATTGCTCAAAATATATTACCTTCCATATCCTCAATCTCATTCAGTTACATATCATTAAAGATTTCTCTTCCATTATCTGACTGATTAAATAATTGAATGTTTTGAACGTGAATTACCAAAACATATTCTTAAGAAATTGCATTCAAAATATTACAAATATTTTTTATGCATATTAATAATTAAACCTCTAAATGTCACATGATTCTAAGATCTCGGTGCAGTGTTCTCAGATTCAAGACTTTTCACTGATGAAAACCACAAGCTAGACACTAGTCTGGGGATATTGGACAAGCAGGCACTAGATAGAAATTTATGGGGGAAAAAAATATTCCTGCATTCATTGATTACTATGGCTTGTACTAGGTGACACTACTGTATGAAGAGTTTGCCAATGTAGTGTATTTAATAATGTCTACTCCATGTGTGTGTTTAATTAAAAAACATATATTAATATTTAACTGGGATTTAAAGTTTAAATCTAGGCTAGGTATAATTTCTAGTTTAATGAATGATTAGTAAAAATCATTAATGTATTTATCTGAAGTAATTGGTATTAAAGTTGTGAGCGCAGAAAGTTTGACGCTTGTAAACCAAAATATAATTAATTTTTAACAGATTTAAAGCTTGTGTCTAGGCTAGGGATAACTTTAGTTTAATGAATGATTAGAAATAATCATTAACATATTTATCTAGAATGGTTTGTGTCAAAGTTATAAATAAAGTAAGTTTGACATTTGTCAATCAAAATGTAAGAATATTTTATAGATCATTCTTTGAATACAAAATTATTTGTAAACTGTTCTAAAAATCACTGCTTTAAAAATGGGAAAACAAAGTTGGAGCTAATCCAAATTCCTGTTTAACACCAGTTTTTATTTAATCTGTCGCAGATTTCCCTCTGTAAATAATTCCCATCATGCTATTATTTAACAATTGTAATATATTAACCATTGGCAAATGATGATTGTTATAAACCTTTTGATTAAACAAGTCAAAAATCTTCACCAGATTAAAAGTAACACTATATTAATTAGAACTTTGCTTGCAACACTTTTTCAGTTTACTCGGGGGGGTTTTCTGTATATCTGTCTGAAAAAATCTTGTAACTCAGTTTCACCTATTTCTTGTCTGATATGGTTTAGTGCAATGGGAGAGCATCAGACTCTGGAACGTAAAACCTTTGGATTGATTCCATTTCTGATAAATTTTGGTGTTCGAACTTCCTATAACTTTTCTAACATTAGAGCCAATCAGTTATGCATGTTTGGTTAAGTGCCGTAATAGACTGTTTGACTCTGAAATGTTCAAGATCATCCGACACTTCCAAAACTCGAACCTCGTATGAACTCTTGAGCAATGGAAGCCACTCAATTATTTTATTTTTACTCACTTCCCAATTTCTGATCTAGTTGAAACTTCACATACAACATATTTCTGATGACAATCCTTTTTTTTTTTAGAGCTTGCAAACAATTTTAATTTAAAAAGTGGGGAAAAAATTATATTTTTAATTTTATAGCAGATGTGATGCGATGTACTGTAGCTTCTTCTTAAACGAAGTCAAGAATCTCTCAGCAATTATACCAAGAAAAACTTGTTAGCTACTTAATTTTACATTCCCCAGTCTAAGTTTTCCCATATTCTGCTTCATACCATTTCCACAACATAATCTTTGTCAACTCTACAGCCTTTATGTCTACATCCCCCTTATCTTTTTCCAAACCCAACATAAAAATCAATAATCTACTTTCTGTATAGTCACTTTTTTCATAATTATTTTTCCATAACTTCATTATATGTGCCCTTATTGTTTTCAAGCATTTACATTCAATTAACAGATGCCTAAAATTTTCTATTTCTTCTTTACAGACTAAATCACCATATTTTTCCATTTACATGTACGTTCTCTTGTTGCTAAAGACGCCGTTCGAGCCTTAAACAGTAAACTACTTTCCTTACTATTATCATATATTAACTCACATCTAATATTCTGTTTATTTCTATATATGTATATTTAAACTCTTTTTACTCTCCATACTATTTCTCCACCTCTCTAACTCCCTATTCTTTATTAATAAATCTATTCTTTTATCCCATTCCTTACTATTATAACACTCGACAATCCTCTTAATACAATCATCCCATCTTTTGTACAAATATACTGATATAAATTCTTTACCCAAATCTTTTGTATACCACATTACCTTTCTCACCCATCTTGTTGCCTGCCCTTTACTCATAACCCAATTAAATACTATTTTGGCTATTCTTTTATTATCCATAAACTGCAATTTACCAAACATTTTCATTTTACTTTTTGCATCTCTCATATAAAAACTTGACCATCCCATTTCTCCTTGAATTACAGTACTGCCATCTAGTGGTATTAAATTATATCTAAACCTAATTTCAGAAACTATAAAACTAAAAAATTAAAAATATAAAAAAAATGTTTAAATGCTTTAATTCACATAAACATACTAAAAAGTAAAAAATAATGTGCTGAAAAATAAAATATACATTTTTTTTAGTGCTCATAATATTCTTGATATTATGCGATCAAAATAAAAAAATCCGGCACTCATGTTAATGATGCATGCTTTTATTTGGGCCGCATAATATCAGCTATACTATAAAACTGAACAAATTGTAACTTTTACTCTTCAATACATTTATCTTTTTAATGCATTTATGTGAATATTTTTTATTTTTTGTATTTACCTGGCAATTTCACAATAACCACTCACTTGCGATAAAATCAATCTATTCAACTAAATTAATAAATTTTTATTCGTCATTCATTAGGTTAGAGATTATCCATTTAATGAATAATATTTCTGTAGTGTAATTTTCACTGAAGTATACATACTGAACAATGATAAAGATATGTGCAAGGGATTATGATCTGGGCCAACTGATGAGTGCTGGTTCAGCTTGAAATGTGCATCTTGGGGATCATACATCTTTTCGCATGTCTTTGATCATATGTTTAGAATTACATCCCTCCACTAGATGTTAAAAGCAGATTTCCAAAACTTTTTACAGTAGTGCTTCAAGAAGTATTTTGTGGTTTAAAATGAGAAACTAAAGGAACGAAAGTAAATAGAGATTATTTAAGTCATTTAGATTTTGCTGATGATATAATTGTTTCTGCAAACAATGCTTTAGAACTTCAGGAAATGTTGCAGGAGTTTCCAGATGAAAATAGGAAAGTAGAACTAAAGATAAATGTAAGTAAATCAATGAATTTTCCCAAAAGATGAAAATAAAGATTGATTGTGATAAGTTAGAAGAAGTTAACAGCCACAAATACCTTGGTCAGATTATTAATACAGATGGAAACATAATGGGTGAAAATAATCATAGAATTCAACTTGGTAGGAATGATTTTGATAGAAATAATTTTAAAAGGAACTATACCTAAGTGTTTAAAGGGAGATTTTTAATATATGTATTTTACCAGTTCTTACTTATGGATCTGAGATTTGGAAACTTAATAAAAGAGCAATATAGAGACTTCAGACTACTCAAAAAAAATATGGAGAGATGCAGGTTAGTAGTAACAAGAAGAGATCAAAAATACAATACATGAATAAGAGAACAAACGTGTTACTGACATTGTTGAAAAACTGAATTGGAGTTGGGTTGGACATATTGATAGAAGGGATGATAATAGGTGGACAATTAAAATCTTAAACTGGATTCCAAGAGATTGTAAAAGACCCAGAAAGAAACCACATGTAAGATGGATAGATGAAATAAGAAAGTGGAAAAGAGATGGAGAAGATGGATTAAACTTGGAGGATCTTAATCCTGAAGTGGATTCATAATGATTAATAGTGATGGTGATGAATAGTAACATCACAAATTTACCAAAAGAGTGTATCTATAAAAAAAAATTAAGCTATATCATTATCAACCATTATCAATCCCCTGCAGGATGAAGGTCTCTCCAAGTTTAATCCATCTTCTCCGATCTTTAGCTTCTCTTCTCCACATCACCCCTACACATTTTCTTATTTCATCCATTCATCTTACATGTGGTCTCCTTCTGGGTCTTTTACAATCTCTTGGAATCCAGTTTAAAATTTCAATTGTCCATCTATTATCATCTCTTCTAGCAATATGTCCAGCCCAACTCCACTTCAATCTTTTAATTTTTTCAATGAGGTCAGTAACACCTGTTTGTTCTCTTACCCATACATTGCGTTTTCAATCTCTTCTTGTTACTCCCAACATACATCTCTCCATACTTCTTTGAGTGGTCTGAAGTCTCTGTATTGATCTTCTATTAAGTGTCCAAGTCTCAGATCCATAAGTAAGAACTGGTAAAACACATTTGTTAAAAACCTTTCTTTTCAAACACATAGGCATATTTCCTTTTAATATCAAGTTATTTCTACCAAAAGCACTCCAACCAAGTTTAATTCTATGATTAATTTCCTCTATTATGTTTCCATCTGTATTAATAATCTGACCAAGGTATTTGTAACTCTTAACTTCTTCTAATTCATCATAATCAATCTTTATTTTCATATTTTGAGCAAATCGATTAAACATTACTTTAGTCTTTTTAACATTTATCTTTAGTCCTACTTTCCTACTTTCATCTGATAACTCCTGCAACATTTCCTGCAGCTCGGAAGCATTATTTGCAAAAACAACTACATCATCTGCGAAATCTAAATGACTTAAATAATCTCCATTTACTTTCACTCCTTTAGTTTCCCATTTTAATCCACAAAATACTTCTTGCAGCACTGCTGTAAAAAGTTTTGGAGATATGGAGTCACCTTGTCTTACACCTTTCTCAATGTTGACTTTCCCAGTATCATTATGTAATCTAATTGTTGCTGTTGCATTTTTATAAATATTCTTTAAAATATGACAATATCCTGGATCTATACCTTGATGATCCAATGCTTTAATCACTGAAGAAATGTTTATAGAATCAAATGCCTTTTCATAATCTACAAATCCAAAACATAATGTAATGACAACTCATATTCATTTGTCCTTTTTATAACTTCTCTCAATACCTGAATATGATCTACTGTACTAAAACCACTTTTAAATCCAGCTTGTTCTCTTGGTTGGTGAAAATCCAAGGTTCTCTGTAGACGAGTAGCAATTATCTTGGTAAAAATTTTATATAAAACTGATAAAAGGCTGATAGGTCTGTAATTTCTAATATCTTCTTTATCACCTTTTTTAAATATTAATATTATTACTGCATTCTTCCAATCATCCGGTACATCTTTATCATTTAGACATTTGGTATATAACTTTGCTAAAAAAATTTCTATTTCTTCACCTGCTTCTTTTAATATATCAATTATAATTCCATCATTACCTGGAGCCTTTCCTTTTTTCATACATTTAATTGCATTTCTCACTTCTTCATTTAAAATTCTGGGCAATTCGGAAGATGTAATAGATATAGGAGGTACTTGTTCTTTATTACTATATAATTCTTGATAAAAATCTTCTACCAATTTCATAATGTCATCCCTCTTTTTAGTAATAATTCCATCTTTTTTTCTTATTGCAGATATAAATTTCCTACCAATACCAAAATGTTGTTTTACATTCTTAAGACTTTTATTTTCTTCTACAGCTTTTCTTGCTAGTTCACAGTTATACTTTCTTATATCATTTTCAACTCTTTTCCGCACCATTTTACAAAATTCGAGATATTCAATTCTTTTTAATGCATCATTCTTGCATATCTTCATATTCCTTCTTTTCTTCATAAGTTCTCTAGTCTCAGTAGAAATTTTATTAGTCAATTGCTGCTTTTTTCTACCAGCTATCTTTGTTGCAGTTTTTAAAAGTGTATCAGTTATTTTCATATTAATTTCATTCAAATCTGAATCATGTTCAAAATCTACTAATACTTGAAACCGATTTGTAAGTTCTAATTTAAATTCATTAGAATGTTTCTGAAGATTAGGAATATCAACTGTAAATATTGTTTTTCTTAATAATTTTTGTCTCTCTAGTTTTACATTAACATGTATCTTACCCCTTACTAATCGATGATCACTTCCTGTGTTAAATTTATTAAGAACATTACAATCTTGAAATATGTATTTCCTGTTAGTCAAAATATAATCCAATTCTGCTGTACCTTCATTTGGATGCTTCCATGTCCATTTCCTTCTAACATTTTTCTCAAAAAAAGAATTCATAATATAAAGTTTTTCCTTCTCTGCAAACTCCACAAGTCTATGTCCTCTCTCATTTCTATTACCATAACCAAAAT
Organism: Epiperipatus broadwayi; assembly: GCA_028023455.1. Classification (NCBI taxonomy): domain Eukaryota; kingdom Metazoa; phylum Onychophora; class Udeonychophora; order Euonychophora; family Peripatidae; genus Epiperipatus; species Epiperipatus broadwayi. The sequence continues at coordinate 81,170 of JAQFVV010001126.1, forward strand.
TACCTACAACACTTTCATCTTTCATTTGTTTACCAATTCTAGCATTAAAATCTCCCATAACAATTTTAAAATGTTGTTTACTCTGATCAAAAGCCTTTTGTACATCCATATAAAAATCTTCTACTACTTCATCATTGTGAGAACTTGTTGGGGCATAAACCTGAATTATCTGCATTTGATATCTGCTATTAAGTTGTATAACTAATCTTGCCACTCTGTCTGATACACCATCAATCTCCACAATATTGTTCTTCCACTTTTTATTTATAATGAATCCTACTCCACTTGTATTTCCAATATTTGTGCCTTTATAATAGAGCATATGTCCACTTTTTAAATCAATTGTCTCTTCACCTTTTCTTCTAACTTCACAAAGTCCAATAATATCCCATTTAATATAAGAGAGTTCTTCTTCTAATTCTTGCAATCTTCCTTCACTTGAAAGTGATCTGTAGTTGTAAGTACCTAAATAAAAAGTCGTCATCAAATGGCAGCCTGGGTCCGCCTCCAGGATATTCTTAGCACCCTCCGCCTTCGGCCACCAACCGCTGCCTTGGTTGGTGACTTTACAGCCTCCTGGGATTAAGGGCCATGCTTTATTTTTGTCTGTCATAATTGTATAATTGGGAAAAATCTTTATCATTTACACAAACATTCATTCTGCCTTATCAGGCACTGAGAAGAAAGACCATGGTGTTTCTTGATCTTAAACTCAGAGGTAAAAAGCCAATAAACTCACCACGCTGGCTAATGCGTGTTGGTGAGCAGCCCATCCATGTTCGTATACTATATGAATAAACATATAGTAATAACAGCTGCAACGACAAGAACGTATGGAGTGGACATTAGGAATTTGCCCTGCTCGGTTCCTTTAAGGCCTCCAAGAGGAATCAAAGGGTCTCCTTTCAGTTAATAGCAAACTCCTTTCTGCAGCTATATAAATGTTCTTTATTTTAAAGTTACAATGAGTCTATGAAAATATCTTGTTGTTCAACATAGTTTGAGTCCTTAATCTCAGTTGGTCTCGTGCGCATGTAAAAGTAAAACAAATTCAAAAATTATAAAATTTCATTGTTTAAATGTATACTTACATAGTGCCTGCTCTTAACTTAGTTTTATTTCTATATATAAATGCTAACTGTCAAAAAATAGTTACTAGAGGCATAGAGGTATGCAATTACACTTTCACACACACACAACTAGTAACATCACTAAATTTATATTTATTTTGTTATAACTGAAATATAGGCTTATTATATACCTGTATCAATATATGTAATTAAATGTATATGTATTAAATGGATTATGTCCTGGTCCTGTACATGAGGGGTCAGATTGACTTTAGGTGAACATGGGTGTGATGAGAATCTCGGCCTCAGGGTGGCCTTTGCGTATTCCATCATCAGATTTTCAATTGGATGGACGGTTTAATATATATCTGGGCACTTATTGCATATATGTTTAGAGATGATAATCTGGACCAACTAATGATTGCTGGTTTAGCATGAAATATGTATATTTGTGATTATTTATCTTTTCAACATATGTGTTCGAGTGTATCAGTGTTATGAGATGGAGTGGAGAGTGGTGGGTCATGTGAAAGTCTGTGCTTTCCTGTCTAAAGATGTAAATGAAACAAATCTAGATCTATATGTAAATACGTATATATGTAAAAACTTCAATGTTAAATCTTTTTATCAATTAACTATGATAAAAACAAAGCAATTATTGAGGATATTTCAAAGAAAATGTGTTAGCAGTAGTATAGTTAATTAACTATACTATTAATAGTCTTTTAAGCTAACCAATTTGTTCTAGTAGTCCACAATAGTTTATTTTGTCTCAAGTTTAGCTAGAAATAAAAAAACGGGGCCCTCTTTTATTTCTAAACCAAAATGTTATATGGATTTGAATTTAGATTTATATTTTAATAGATATGAGGATGTGAAAAGAATTTCGTCTCTTTATGTCCTGTAAATATTATTTCATTTCTTCCAGAGAGCCATGAATATTAAATTAAATATATTCGTAGATTAATTGTGTTATAAACAAAAAAAAGTGAGGAAATTTTCATATAATGACTAGAAAAATATATTAAGAATGGTGTTTCTAAGTAACATATTTATACAGAGGCAAAACTCTCCATACAGTAGCGTCACTCAGTGCAAGCCAAAGTAATCAATGGATGCATGAAGGTTTGTGCATAAAATCCCTATCTAATGCCTGCTCACTCAATATCCCCAGACTAGTTTCTAGCTTGTGGCTTTCATCAGTGAAGAACCTTGGATCTGAGAGCACTGCACCCAGATATTAGGATCTAAAGCAACTCTCCAGAAGCCATCTTTTATTTTATTAGCTAACTATAAAGTTTTGAGTCCAAAATGAAAATGTAGTAATGTTTTCAATTCAAACTCACTAGCTTATATAGTCATATAGATTTGAAATCAATTCAGCATCCATACTTTTTGGTGTCTTTAGTTCTGTAATAATGACAGTCACGATAAATCTATTGGGTAGGATTGATATTACACCACTAAACATTATATGATCACCATTCTTTATGCTTACACAAGCTGTTTACACAGAGGTTTAACTCTCCATACAGTAGCTGAAGGTTTGTGCATAAAAATCCCTATCTAGGGCCTACTTATTCAATACCACAGACCAGTTTCTAGCTTGTGGCTTTCATCAGTGAGAAGTTTTGGATCTGACTGCACTACACCTAGATATGGATAGGCACTCAGGATTTTATGCACAAACTTTCCTGCATCAATTGATTACTCTGGCTTGCACTAAGTGGCTTTACTGTATGGAGGGTTTTGCCTCTGTATAAACAGCTTGTGTAAGCATAAAGAATGGTGACCATATGATCTTAATCCCGTCCGATAGCATTATGGCAACTGTGGTTATTAAAGAGCCAAAGACATTAAAAAGTATGGATGCTGAACTGAGTATAGACCTATGTGACTATACAAGCTAGTGAGCTTGAAATGAAAACATGACTGTGTTTTCATTTTGGACTCAAAGCCTTAGAGTTAGCTAATAATATAAAAGGTTGCTGCTGGAGGGTGGCATTAGATCCTAAGATCTAGTTGCAGTGCTCTCAGATCCAAGGCTCCTCACTGATGAAAGAGCCACAAGCTATAAACTAGTCTTATTGGATGAGTAGGCACTAGATAGGGATATTATACACAAACCTTCATGCATCCATTGTTTACTCTGGCTTGCATTGAGTAGCGCTACTGTATGGAGAGTTTTGCCTCTGTGTACACAGCTTGTGTAAATATAGAGAATAGTCATCATCTAGTGATTTATTTGCATACATTTTTCCATGTGTGTAACAAAGTAGTTTTTTTCTTATTTGTTACCTAAAAGTGAGTGCATTTTTGCTGATTATAATGAGCACTAAAAGCGTTCAGTTTTAGGTTATAAAGAAGTAAGAAACTACTTCATTATGCAAATGAACAAAAGTTTGCAAATTTGAATATATTTTTTATTACATATAAATTCAAAATAAAAATTTAAAAATATAAAATTAAAATAGGGTTTCTCATTCCCCATAAAATTCAAATCCTGGGATTCCAGAATAAAAATGATTATATTCCCAGAATCCCGGCATTCCCGAAATCCGTTAACAAGCACGATTTAATCAACTTAGTGCATGTTGTGTTGTGGGTGAAGTATTTTTTATTCAGTTCAAAACAATACAAAAAATTCACTATGAATTTAAAAATAAAAAAAAACATTTTTAGTGCGAAAAACTTAAATACAAAATAATTTATTATAAACAAAACAAAAATAAATTCATATTAATTTGAATAAAATATGAGAAATGAAAACATTGACCAATGGTGCTATCACTTAAAGATGGCTGAATTTTGGTGATGAAAAGACCAGCTGCAGAAAAAGCTGTCCGATTCAATTGATGTTGGCAAGATGGTTATTAGTGTGTTATATAATTTTTCTAACTTATTTGTGCGCTTTTCTGTTGCTTCAAAAATACTCATTTCCTTCTAGATATTATTGATGTCATATGACATATCTTCTGGATTCTCAACTCTAGACTAAATGACAATTCGATTTTCAAAATGTGCTTAGAAAATCTTATATTCTTTAAAAAAATGTTCTAACCATAAATATTTGTCTTTAAGAATTAAGAATAAAAATTTTCAAATGTTATTTAAACCCTTCTTTATTTACTTCTGTTTTTACTTATATTAATTTTTGCTGTAGTATAATAATAAAATAAAATGCATATATTCACCAAAAATAACTACAAGTAAAGGGATTCAATGATTTAATAAAGACAAATTTCCTAACATTGCACAACATTTTTGTTTACAAATTTTAAAAAGAATTTCAGAATGGAAAATGAGTTTCATAATACTACGTTTATACTGAAAAGTTTGTAAATTATAATTATAGATACAATTCAGTATAGGCTTATTAACAACACTAAAGACACTAGCTTCTGATCAGACCCCACAGGCCGTGTACAGAGTGACATGCCCTCATAATGGATGCAAAGCTTCATACTATGGTGGGACAAGAGCCAGCATAGCTACTAGGATGTCACAACATATGTATAGATATAATAAGTCATGTACTAATCCAGAATGGACTTCAATTTTTGCGCAACATCAAAAAGAATCAGGACATGTGTTCGAACCTGCATCTGCAAAATTGGTTTGTATCGAGAGGCACAATATTAAGTGAAAGGTAAAGGAGGCTTACTTTATTGCAAAGGACTCCTTCACCATTAATCATAAAGAAGCATGTTATACTATATCAAAAAGATGGTCATAAGGACTCATTTGCATAGAATTTGCATATTGTAGTTATATAATGATTTCAAAGAACGAGTCATTAATTTTATTTTATTTAGGGCTATGATTATGAGAAGTGCATCTTCTTGAAAGTGCTTAGCCATTTAATTTATTTTTCTATTTGTTGTTACAGCTTTACGTTGTAAGTGTGATAGCACGATTTATATTATCATATTTAGACAAACGTAAAGTATAAATCTACAGGTTATAAACTTAAAATTCAATATATGTGAATTTGTAGGATAAATTCTTTATCTGTGGCACATGTATTATATATATTTTTCTAATTTTGCCGAAATTTATTATTTTGACCAAAAAAGTAGAGTAAATACATATACTAAAATTTTGAATGCGAATATTTTCAATATCTTTAAAAAAAAATTTTTTTTTAAATCTTAATAAGAATTAGAGCGAATCCTGGGAAATTTGGTTTATTATCCCAGGATAATGGGATAATTTTTTTACCCCCAGGATCCTGGGAAAACAGGATCCCATCATTCCACTTGAAAAGCTCTAAATTAAAATATAGCATGAATGAAAAGTTATAATCAGTGTAAATATGTATCTCTATTCATATGTTTACATGGATATGTAGATGGGCATATAAATTTATATATGTATAGGTGTATATATAGAGGATTTGAACACAGACTTTCAAGCACCCTTCAACTATCTGCACTATTCATACCACTGATATACATGACCACACACGTGTTTGAAAGTCTATGTCATGTGCGTGGTCATGTGTATCGGTGGTAGGAGATAGTGTGGATTATGTGTTTCAGTAGTATGAGATTGTATGGATAGTTGAAGGTGTTGAAAGTTTGTGTCATATGTGTATCAGTGGTATTGGATAGTGTGGATAGTTGAAGAGTGCTTGAAAGTCTGTGTTCAAATCCCCTATATTTACAGTTAAGCTCCAGATATATGAAGAATGCCTATATTTCAAATCTTATGTGTATATATATATATATATTTGTAAATTTATTTAATTGATTTATTTAAATGATATTTGTAATGCAATTTATGATTTGGAAGAATAAATAAGATTTTGAATAAAATATAATAATTTTAGACTAATATATTTAATTTTTAAAAAGGGTATTATTGAAATTATCGAATGAACTATTTTAAATTCATAAAAGACTGAGAAGCAAAGATAATAATCTTGGTAAGAATTATTTTTGAGAGATATACATAAAGAGGCCAAGAGAATATGTGTTGGTAAATTTATTTATATAAGTTAATGATTTATAAGCCCATAAAATTTGTTTAAAGCATTAGGTTATAAAATATATCTTACAAAAATATTAAAATAACATATAACCATTTATAGCTCTGAAGAAGATTGCTGGACTTTTGAAGGAAATAAGTGAAAAACATTGGTTAAAACAAAGGGCCACAAGAAATAACATGATTTAAATCTATTTTTATATGCTGCAAATATATTTAACTGATTTTTTTTTATTAATCATTAATTAGACTAGAGATTACCTGCTATATTTTGCAGAAAATATATATAGACTTTAGTAACTCGATAGTTGTGGTTAAACACCTGTAGAGGTCCCTACTATCGCATTTTTCACGCATAATCGCGAAGTTACAGCCTCGGTAAATATTAACTCGATAGTTATAAATTATAAAGCTAAGTCTATTCCAGAGAAAAATAATAGTGAAATGTTAAATACATATCTAAGTTTTAAAAGCAATATAAAAGATTGCTAATAAGTTTTTAAAAAAATGGAAAATAAATTCGGTAAAAAATAGAGGAACTTTATTTTAGATAATTTTTTAGTTTTCGGTAACAACCAAGAAAGATGATTAGCAGTTAAATTAAACGTAAACAAACAAAGATTGTAGGTTGAAAGTATTCTACAAAAGATTGCCTAAAGATAAACCAAAACAAGACCGGATATAATAATAGATTTAAGAGACAGAGAAAACTGCATATTGTTTAAAGTAAAACATGAACTACTTTTTTTTTTTCCATATGTCATAGCATCTGCCGGGACGCGAACCCACACCCGTCTGCAACCAACTACTTGCTTGCATGGCGGCTGCTATACCTCTCGGCTAACAACGCAAGACTTTTAGAAGCAAACAAATTGATAAAATATTTGAAGTAATTGCTAAGAAATGTGAGCGGACATAGATCCTAATCATCATTGTAGAGATTCATTAGCGAAATGGAAGTAAAGTTACATAGGAATGCTAGGAACTTATAAATGATATCAAGCAAAGAAAAAGAGGAAATAGTGCACACTAAAAAAGAAATGGGGTAATCAGCTTTTCTGCATTCATCGTAAGCCATTGTTGCTGTGTCATGGATATGAGATGGACCTGAGAAAAGCTGAGAGAAAAATGCGTGGATTTTTCTGCAACAATGGATATGTCCCAGAACCTGTGTCACTAAAAGTGAAAAATAGCCAGCTAGGGAAAATGTTAATAGACCACCCCTTGTCTCTATGCCTGAGAAGGCTCAAATAGGATTGTGATTTGTGTAAAATAACTGAGTATAAAATTTAGTATTCACTTAATGTTACCACTAGTATAGTGGCAGGATTTGTTACTCAGTGTGATATGGGCAGTGCAGCTAGAACATTAAATCAAGGATTATTTGTGATATGTGTAAATAAAGTAAATATGATTACTACTCGAAGACATATTCATTGTTAAGTTGAAGGAATTTCACCATAAGGACAGTATCATCTCGTCCAGATTTTTATTTTATAACACATGGAGCCTGATTAAGCTAGATTAAATGACACCAGTAGCACATGAGACCATCTGTTTGCGCAAGCAACATGGATTACTTTTATTTACAGTTGTATCATTCTTACATTTGTATTTCAATAAAGATACTCAGTGCATATATTGTAAATAAATATATTTAATCATTATTAATAATGTTTTGGGAATTTATAATTTTGTGGTGATTGTTGGTAGTCAGCCTTATAGCCGAATACACATTACTCACTTAGTGAAAGTTACATTACAGAAATATTATTTATTAAGTGAATAATCTCTAGTCTAATGAATGACTAATAAAAAAAATTAATAATATACTTCCATTAAGTGGTTTGTGTCAAAGTTGTGAGGGCAGTAAATTTGACACTTTTCAATTAAACTATAGTAATTAGATATCTACATATACTGAACTATGATAAAAATATATGTAAGAGATTGTTACGTGGGCCAACTGATGAGTATTGGTTCAGCACGAAATGTGCATCTTGTTGATAATACATCTTTTTCACATGTCTTTGATATATGTTTATGATTACACCCCTCCACAAGGTGTTAAAAGTGGATAGAAACCATTCCCTACCTTGTAAGAGAGTTCTGTAGTGAAAATTACGCTACAGAAATATTATTCATATTCAATTAAACATTAATGAATTTTTGGTTTATCACTAAGTCCGCATTATTAAGAAATTGTGACTTTTATTTTTTCTTATTCTGCTCGGTATAAACTATTTTTGCATTCCTGAAATCAAAAACATGACTCTTTGATAATCCAAAAATGTGAATGATATTATTGAATCTTTTTTGATATTCAAATATAAAGGCTGTTTTACTCTTGTATTAATATTTGCGTGTGATTCTCCATAATAAACATATTGGCAGCCTGAGTTTTGGCATCTAATCATGTAACAAAACTCGTAAGCATTCTTTCAGATCATTTTATCCATACTGATATTTATTAAATGATTCAAACTAATCAGGAAAATAAAATACAAAGTTATATGACTTTCCTCAATGTTTTTTCCATTTTCGTTCTTATCGAAGGTATATACAAAAGAGCCAGTCGAAGTTTTTTCATACGAGTATTTTCATATCCTTTCACTTATCATATGCTTACTTTATGTTTACTATATTCATATGCTGCTAAAATTGCAGTATATTTATCTATATTATCTTTTTTATTAGCCTCACATTTACAGAAATTCTGATAATAAAAAAACTCCATCAGAAAAATAAATATAAACATAAGAAATATTAATTCCAAAACAGTGGAGATAAATAATATCAGTATAACCTAAATGCATTTTTGAGCATCCTTATATTATACTGATATTTATTAAATACTATTTATCTCCATATTTTTGGTATTAATATTCCTTAGGTTTATAAATTCTGATTAAAGCATAGGAGCATCTTAAATTCTGCATATTTAGAATTTGCGTGCACAAACGATTTGGAGTTTCTACATACTCTAAAATTAATAGTTAAATCTGAATACTTAATATATTGCATGAATTTATATATTTAATAAAATTTTAATTCTTGTTTCCATCAGTTCAAAATGACAGTTTTGAGGGTACCGATGTGTCACAGATCCTGGCCTATCAATTTTGGTATCTGGGGCAATCTCTAAGACCTGCCCATTTTAGCATTATAGAAAAGACTTATTTAAATGGTATACTAATAAATATAATAGGGAAGAAATTACGGTAAATAAAAATTATTTATTAAATATGTATATAATTCAAGTATATTATCTTATTTCGGGAGTTATTTTAATTTGCCGTCTGAAACAAAGCTTTACCATATTCCCTATGGCATCAGCTCTGGTGTACCATTGTAATTAGATAATAATAATCGATTGGTTCATTGCTCAGGCACTCATATGACATTTGAATACCAGAAGTATCAGAGGTGATCCTAGCTTCAGGACCTCTAATTCTTAAGTCCATCATTCCACCACTGATTAATCCACATAAGGTTTTTTTTTCCCACAAACATAAGTTTGTTAGCCTAACATTGCAGCATTCTTGGAAATGTAATAAATTTGTCAAATTATTTTGCAAAAATGCACCCTATATAGTCCATCTGTATTTACTTTTAGATATATGTTTCTCATCTAATTGTAACTGTTAAGTGATAAACCTTTGTCTAAAGATGATTTAGATTAAATAAAATGCACTTTCGCAGAGGCAAAACTCTCCATACAGTAGTGCCACTCAGTGCAAGCCAGAGTAATCAATGGATGCAGGAAGGTTTGTGTATAAAATCTCTACATAGTGCCTACTCATACAATATTCCCAGACTAGTTTCTAGTTTGTAGCATTCATCAGTGAGTAGCTTGGGATCTGAGAGCACTGCACCTAGATCTTAGGATCTAATGGAACCCTCCAGCAGCCACCTTTTATCTTATTAACTAACTATAAAGCTTTGAGTCCAAAATGAAAACACAATAATACTTTCAATTTAATCTCATTCGCTTGTATAGTCATATAGAGTTTTGCATTTGTGTAAACAGCTTGTATAAGCATAAAGAATGGTGATCGTGTTTTTTATAGTTTAAAAATGTACTTTCATCAAAATAATTTGACATGTATGAGGAATAGAAATCTTTTCAACTTGATGAGCCTTTTTGTTAAATATCTTAACCAAAAATACATAAAGGGTCACAAGGAAGAAAACAAAATATAGGTTAGTGGAAAGTGTGAATTTCTGAATAGTTGTGGTTATACTTGGACATTTATTTTACTAATAGAAAGTAACAGAATCATAAGGAAATTTGAATTCTCTTTAAAACAAAATAATTATTTTGACAATTAATGTGATTTTTAATATTCTAATGTGACACAAAGCTGATCTACTTTTGGGGCATAATTTGAAATTTCCAGTTACCCAATTTTCAAAGTTCATATTAAATTGGCTTTTTAATTTGATTTTTACAAAATTCATATTGAAGAAGGTTCTTCTATTAAATAAAAAATAAAATTAAATAAAATCCAATGAATTTTTATTATAAATTTATGAAATTTGAGAGTTGCTGACTACACAACCCAAAAACCTTGATTATACTTAAATTCAGCCATTAGACTGGACTATGGGTTTATTATGTAACAGCAAGCAAGCAGGAACCAATGAGGAAAATGTTTATATACAAATTACAAGTAAAATATTAAAAATGTATTTATATTTATCATGATAAAAAGAGTAATAAGTTAGGATTAAAAATCTGTGTGGTTTATGGCATATATAAGAATAAAATAGTAGAAAAAAATTGTCCTCATTATAGCGCCATCTAGTGTAAGCTCTAGCAATAAATAAATAAATAAAAACCATAGGCTAGAGACTAATTTCTAGCTTATAGTTTTCATCAGTGAGCAGTCTTGGATAGGTAATTATTGCTTCTAGATCTTTGGATGAAATGCACCTTTCCAGCAACCCACCTTTTATCTTTTTGCTTAACTATAAAGATATCAGTTCAAACTGAAAACACAGTAATCTTTTTAATCCAAGCTAAATTTATCTGTGTAATCATACAGATCTGAATCCAGTTCAGCATCTACATATTTTTTTTTTTTTTGTTTTAACAACTGTAATCACTTGGTATTAAACTATTAAAATATCACATGATCATAATTTCTTCATGATTACACAAGCTGTTAAAACAATAGCAATTTGTTTTCCCCACAATAATGTCAGCTAGTGCAAACTCTAATAATCAGTTAGATAGTAGAAGGTTGTGTATCATAATCTTTAGTCAGTGCTTTTTTATCCAATATTCTCAGACCAGTTTCTATCTTATGACATTCGTCAGTGAGGAACTTTGAATCTAGGAATAGTGAACCCAGATCTAATCCACTGTCCGGCATCCACCATTTATCATTTTGCTCCTTATTGATGAAAGTCAATATATAGATGGGAATGGACTGGATGGGGATTGATACACAACTTTTTAACATTTATTGATTACTAGAGCTGGCTCTAGGTGGCACTATTGTGGAGAAAAATCTTTGCTACTGTTTTGATAGCTTGTAGAGGCATAAAAATATGATCATGTGATGTTTTAAAGGTTTAATATATAAGATGTTGCATTGTTAGGCTAAAAAGTTATGGCGACTATTAAATCATTATTAATCATATACAGAATCTGTCTTGAAATTTTGGCACCCGAAGCAAACTTTAGGTTATGTTTATACTGTATTAAGACTAAGAGTAATATTCCTGATCACCCTAAAATAACATACAGCTCTGAAAATAAATATAAAGATATTTATTAAATCTATTTACAATACAATTTATATGGAAATATTTAATGTGTTGAGTTATCCATTTATAATTACTTAATTAGAAAGTACTTTATCCAGAACAGCAGCTAATGAAATCCAACTGCCCCAGGCCAGGAGGTAAAGTGAAACTATCAGGCTAATTACATTCAAAATCCTTCTTTTGAATGCAACAGCTTGACAGTTTTACATTAACTCTTGGTCTGGGCCAGTTGTCTTTCATTTGCTACTGTTCAGGTAAAGTGCTTTCTAATTAAGTAATTATAAGTCAGTATTTCCATCTGAAATATTCATTAAAAATATATTACAATACAATGAATTACCTCGGTTACAATTGGTAACTATGAAATTTTGACTAATAGTGTTGCAGTTAATGTTTGGAATTGATGCTATGACTTCCTTTTAGAACTGTGACTCTTCCAACCTATGGATAGCTTGCCTCGTGCAGTTCCAGTGATGACTGGAGCAAATAGTTCCTGCTTCAGGTTTGAGTATGCCTCACTTAATTCTACAATATTGTGAATAATGTAGTATTGCTATTTAATGACTGACAGTTGTCTGATGTAGTGTGAATATCTGGAAATTGTTGTCTACTTTTACAGTAAAATCCCTGTTCTTACTGGAAATGATTGAATTCACTGACCTAGCTTTCCAATTGTTTTTTTGTGCCACTAGCTATGTATTTCCTTTTATTGTTTTTTCACTGGTTTAATCTGTTCTTGATAAAGTTGTAGTAAGGTTACGTTCATTATTTGGGGGTAAGCTTCTGATGAATTAGGATGGGTTTATGGCATTCCCTCCACCTGGAAAAAGTTAACTTTGAGATATGTAATTCTTAAAATAGCTTGGTAGACATCTAGTTGATCTTTTTGCTTCCTCTTTTGGCTTGGCTTTCATCATTTTTGGGTCTGGTTTCAACATCAAGTTTGTTTTTTGATCTGAATTGAATTCTTCATGAGATTTTATTTATTTATTGTGTCTGATAAACTCTTCCTTGTTACTTGGTATACGTGATCTTTATTTTTGTGATAGTATTGTTCATCAATCCTTTGGACAACCATATTATGCAAGACCTTAATGTTTATGATTATTGCTGTATCTCATTTAGTAATCTCTTTGGACATATGGCATAGGTCTGCAATTCTATTTTTGCTTTCATGTCCATACTGATTAGATCTGGATCAAGAAACTTCTAGTTATGGTCATCACTATACCTACACATGAGGCAAGCCACCTGTATACTGGAAGTGGCAGGATCCTAAAGGCAAGTGATAGCATTTTTCCCAAACAGAATGATGTCAAGTCATTCTAATCCAGCAGAAGCTTATCCTCAAATAATGGGCTTGTCCTTATTACAATCTTATCAAGAATGGGTTTAGCTTTTATTTACAAAAAACAACCAACTATTCACATAATGTTAGCTGTCGATTTTTATTTCAAATTAATGGCAAAGATCTAAACAACCCACAAAGGGAAGATGCTGTTGATTGCACCAATTCAATTATTTATACTGTAGTATGAATGGAATTAATATTCTAGTCACCTAAGAATAACATTCAATTCTAAAAAAATAAAGTTATTAAATGTATTTACTATATATTTATAAATTATAACTTTTTGGGCTATACCGTTCATTGTTTTCCATTAAACACTGATATTTCGATGGAATACCAACTGCTATTATCAAGGTTAACTTTTGAAAGAAAAACCGTTAGATCTTAACAAATAACGTGACTGTGTGCGAGATGAGAAATGACATTCAAGTTCAGCATTCACAATATGAGGCTTATCAAAATGTTTATTTCCCTCAGTATTTTTACCTATTAATTTTAAGTTAATACTGGATAAAATGAGAGGTTTCCACATAGCTGGAATACGTTGTGCTTCATCAGTTCTATTTAAACCAGTAGGTCTCTTTAATATTTCAATTGACTCTCTTGTGGTTCTTAAATCATATCTTTCCAAATTAGCAAGTATTTTTGTATTGTCAAAATTAGGTTTGTGACCACTTTCTAAATAATGGGAAGTAAAAACTGATGTTCTAATTTTTTGATGAAAAGCATTTTTATGTTCCTTAATTCTGACATTAATTCGTCTATTAGATTGACCCACATAGCCTCTTGAGCAATGGAAACACGGAATTTCATAAACTCCTTGGTATTCCAAAAATATTTTGTCTTTAGGTTTATACAAAAAATCACCAATTTTTTTGCCAGTAGAAAAGGTGGTCTTTATATTAAAACAAGATAGTCTTCTACTGATTTTATCAGTAACCCCTTTAATGTAAGGTAAAATTATTCTATTAAAAGAGGAATTGTCAATTCTATCCTCTTTTTTCTTTTTAGTATTAATATTGTATAAAGCCCTACATATGATGTTTTTATTATAATTATTAGAAAGCAGAATACTTTTTGTAAGTTCTATTTCTTGAGAAAGATGTTCTTTATCAGATAAATTATAAGCTCTAGTGAAAAGATTTTTAGGTACAGAAAAAATTTGTGCAGGATGATGATGAGAATTAAAATAAAGATATCTGTTTGTATGAGTGGATTTTCTGTAAACTGATATTGACAATGTTTCATCACATTTTCTTGCAATTAAAACATCCAGAAAAAAAAGTGATCTGTTATTTTCCACTTCCATAGTAAATTTAATATTTGGATGCCAATTATTTATAAAAGCAAGAAAAGAATTTAAAGAATCAATTCCATGAGGCCATATAATAAAAGTATCATCCACATATCTAAGCCAAATAGAAGGTTTTTTAGTAGCTGCACATAATACTTGACTTTCAAAATTGTCCATGAAAAGATCAGCAATGACAGGTGACAGTCTGGATCCCATAGAAAGTCCTTTAATTTGTTTAAACAGTTGAGAATTATAAACAAAAAATGTATTTTCAAGGCAATGCTTTGCTAATGGAATAATAAAATCAGGTAAATCATTGTACTGAGCTATTATATTTAATGCTTCTTCAACAGGAATATTAGTAAACATAGAAGAAACATCAAAACTAACCAATAAATCAGTTCCAGTTAGTTTTAAGTTTTTAATTATTGAAATAAAATGGCTTGAATTTTTAATTCTTGATGGAATCTTGTCTGTCAATGGCTGTAAGTATTGGGCTAAATATCTAGCCAAAGCATGTGTGGGAGAATTTATAGCACACACAATAAGTCGCAATGGTATCTCAGGTTTATGAATTTTAGGCAAACCATAAAATTTAGAATATAATGAAGAACCTTCTCTTGGAGAAATTTTAATTTTCATATCTTCATCTATACTAGAATGTTTGATAAGACATTTTGTCTTTTTCTTTAAATATGTCAGAGGATCTCTAATAATCTTTTTATAAGTTCCATCATTTAATAAATTACAATTTTATTATTATAATCCAAACGATCAAGAACAATAGTAGAATTACCCTTATCTGCTGGAATAACAACAATTGAATCACAATATTGTTCTAATTAATGGACATTTTATTTATATTATATATGTATATAGTATTTTATACACAGAGTATATTTAAATGTTTAGTTACAATGATTCACCTCTATTGTGACTGGTGAACCATGCAAGTTTAGTAGTTAGTGATACCAGCTAATGTTTAAGAAGGATGGTGTGACCTCTCTTAAGGACCATAACATTTCCAGAATACAGGTGGCCTGCCTCATACTGATATAGTAATGTCTATAGCTAGCAGTTTCCTTCTCCACATTTTAGCATGCATTCTACATTATTGTGGACAATACACATGTTACCAATGTCTGATTGTCTAATGTCTGATTATCTGGAATTGTTGTCTTCTTTTAGAGTGAGGTCTGTTCTTATTGGAAATGATTGGACTCACTAATCTTGTTTTCTTATTGGCCTGTTCATGTCACTACCTATTTATTTACTTTTATTGTTTTTTCATTGCTCAGTTTTATTGTAAGATGAAGTCATTTTTCATAAGTGTCAGGTTTGTCAGGTTTGCTATAAGAATTATATATATACACAAACTCATATAAATACGATTAATAATATTTATTAATAAATATAAAATGTGTATTTACAATATATATATCCTGATATATGTCTGCCTGCTACCATAGATGAGGTATAGCTTCTAGTTGCTGTAAAATTATAGAAAGAAAGGATTTCAGGTGCCGTTGTAAGTTTACCTACTATTACCAGCTATTGTGACAGCCTGCCTTATGAATAGGCATAGTAAATGTAACTATTTATTCTAGATAAATACTTTGCATATAATAAAGATATATATGAGAGATAATGACCTGGGCCAACTGATGAGTGCTGGTTCAGCACGAAATGCATCTTGGGGTTCATTGGTCTTTTATTATATCTTTATTTATATGAATTTAAAAAGAATGGGGAAGTATGAGGTGTTTAATATATTTATATAACATTTCCATCTGTACTCTGATGGCTTGTCTCATGTCCTCTTTAGATTCTACCAGCTTCCAGTTCTGAATATGGACTTGCCTCAATGTGTTAACCATATAATAGACAATCAGAGTATTGCTGTTCAGCTCTGGTTGTTGTTGTCTGATCTTATCTCCAAATGGATTGACTATTTATGGCTAAGTACCCTTTCATAATGTAAATATTTGGATTCAGTCAGCATTATCTATTGAGCCATTTTTGCCATCAGATGCCCATGGTGATGAAGGTTCAACCCAATCAAGGTAAGATGGAATCAGGACTAATCCATTATTTGAAGGCAAAGTGAGATATAGCAATAAGATTGCAATAAGGACAAGTCCATTCTTTGAGGGTAATCTTCTGCTGAATTAAGATTAATTCGCAACATGTTAAAAAAATGTACATTTTAAAATTATTGGAAAAAACATTTAAAATATAATCTACCAAACAAACAATCAATCTATTAGGAGAAAATATATACTAAATAACAATATGTATCTATTTTCAATGTAGTCTTATTTTACAATCTATTTCATTAATAATACGCTGATGCTGATGCATTTGCAGTGAAACTTTTCTAGATAATAATTTCGGTAGGCTTTATATATCATAATTTCTGCAGGCTTAGCGCTTTCAGAGTTTTGTTACTCCATAATCATAGCCTCTTTAGATTATTTTAGGTGCCTGAAGTAGATGCCTACTGCCTCATCTATAGGACGAGATCAGGTCAAATACTTTAATCAAATTTTATTTCTCATCTATCAGTCTTTTAAAATTAATTTTTCTTCTCTGTGACATTTACAGGTATTTAAGTAAAAGATCTGCTGCAGAGGTGTTACAACAGCAGATACCATAGTTGTGAGTTTTTAATAGAATTATGCTGTCACAAACACCCACACACACCCTAGAGAAAGGTTCTGCTGTTGCAAACAAAATACGTAAGTACCCATTTGCTATTTTATCATAAATTAATTTTGATTAGTAAGACTAAATTGTAAAGAAATATTAAATGGTATTTAAAAAATTAAATTTTTATGTAATATAAATTAATTTTTTAATTTTTTTTAAACAAAAGAAAAATCCAACCCCCATCTGCTATGAATATTTTTATAAATTGAAAATTATCGATTTTTTTTAAAAGGAACTGAATATTAAATTTTTATGAATCATTTAACACAAACATATTTTATCATTTAAAAAGAGTTTTTATCTTTTTATGCATAATTAAAAGAAATTGACCTACGCATATAAATATCACTTTATTTTAACCCGCCATAAAATTCCCACAATTCCGTCTTTCAAATACTGTAATAGTTTTTTTATATATAAATATTCTTCAGCAAGAATAACATTAATGGTTTAATTCAATACTCGTTTTTAATGTTTGTATTGAAATTTTAATATTTTAAATAGAGCAAAAAAATGTCGATTTAATAATACATCAATCGATATTTTAAAATAGATCGTTTCAATTTTAATCGCTTTACTTTGAATTTTCTTCTCAGCAACTCTTTAACACATCTTACCTTTCTTACTTTGAGTGTTTTCCTGAACTGGTTTTATTTATCTTTGTTTGTGTGTGTGTATAGTTTTCACTAAAAATAATCCTTTAATTTCAATCATTGCAAAGAAAGCAGTTTTTTGTGCGTGAAAAATCAATAATATAGGGAAACCGAGTTTTAATTAAATAAAAACAACCCTTTTAAATTTCCAAGAGACAATAAGCAAATATTTTGCTTTCTTTTGTTTCAACATTTATTGTTATTTGCTCTCGATATTATTTAATAAATAGATTTTTCAAATAAAATGCGTTTTTATGTTTAAATAAAATACGTTTATTTTATTGATTTTGGAAGACAGTCTATATGGGTTCATATTTTTAATGTTTTTCATATGATATTAAATTGTTTCATAACAATTTAACCCTTAGCTTCACATAGACAACACTAATATGTAAAAAAAAAAAAACTATACAAGAATTTTAAATTGTATTCTAAAACCGGAACAGTATAAAAACAAATTAGAAATAAATATTGAATTTTCTCTTTAAAATATTTGTTGTTTGTTTCATTAAGGAAAAGATCCTACGAAAAGGGAAGTTAATAAAATGGGACTAATGTCCAGCGGTGATGAAAGTCACCGGCGTAAACAAATGAGTATATAAAGAACGAATTAAAGACGTTTGCAATCTTCTAAAAATTAAATAGTATTTATATTTAAAATTGGTAAACAAGGGCTTTGAACATCCCATTATAAGATTTTCAATGATATGGATGGCTGAAGAGTGGAGAAGATTGAAACCTGTCCACTAAAGTTTGAAGATTTGCTATCTTAATATAAACCAAGCATTGATTATATATGTGTGTGTAAGATATGATAATCTGGATTAACTGATGAGTGCTGGTTCAGCATGAAATATGTATATTAGAGATCATTTATCTTTTTTGCATATATGTGGTCATGTGTATCGCTTGTATAAGATGGAGTGGATTACTAAAGAGAGCTTGAAAGTCTGGGTTCAAATCCCTTCTAATTAAATCTTCTGAAAAGGAAATGAAATAATTTTATAAGTGAATAATAGATAATATTCTGATGAGGAGAACATTATGAGTCAAAATGTTGGTTTTGTTGCTAATTTTACAATTTAAACTATGCTGTGATGACATGAAAGAATGTGGGCATAAGTAATCAATCATCTGATGAAGTAACATGATTTACTGTCCATCTTTAATTCTTGCCAAAATAAATTTGTGTAGTATCTCCTTCCCTCAAAAAAAAATTAAATGATTAAAATTTGGGAACTTTCCTCTACAGAGGACCATGCAATCCACTATTTTCAAAACTATGGCATTCTGTTCTCAAAAAAAGTTCACACAGATGGTCATGATATCACACTTGGTGCCCACAGTTCATACAAACAATGGTACTGCTTCATTCAGGATTGTCGAGAGAAAGTAGTCGGTCATAGTAAAACATAGACGTTAACTCTACGAATCAAACAAGTCTATGACACTGTTTGAAATTGATTGGTTGTCCAACAAAGTTTTTTACACTACAGCTTGTGAGACATTGGAAATAAAAACTAGTGTGTAAATCAGGATGTTCCAGTTTTTATGATTGTGTTTTTAGAACTGTTTATAGGTGACTTAATAAATCAGGTATCAAAATTCAATACAGGTTTTATGGAAAAATTTGAATTGATTAAAAGTGAAAATAAGAATGCCATCTTCTTTTTTTTTCCATTTGTCATAGTGTCGGCCGGGAAGTGAACCCGCAACAACCGTCTGCAACCAACTGCTTGCTTGCAAGGCAGCTGCGCTGACCTCTCGGCTAACAATGCTTGATGTGTCATCTTTTTTTTTTTTCATATGTCATAGTGTCGGCTGGGAGGTGAACCCGCAACAACCATCTGCAACCAACTGCTTGCTTGCAAGGCAGCTGCGCTGACCTCTCGGCTAACAATGCTTGATGTGTCATCTTTTTTTTTCCATATATCATAGTATCGGCCGGGAGGTGAACCCGCAACAACCGTCTGCAACCAACTGCTTGCTTGCAAGGCAGCTGTGCTGACCTCTCGGCTAACAATGCTTGACGTGTCATCTTCTTAGATTGTGGATTTACAGAATAAGTGGTTATTGTGTTATTTTCACGAGTTCAAAATCCAAGCCATAGAATGTATTTAATGTTTTAAGTGAAACATTTAAAGATTTTGTTTTAATAATTAATGTTCAAAAAAACTCAAATTCTTTATCAGCCAGTGACAGAAGAAAAATCCTCATCAACTTTTAGCCTGAATGGTTATTAACTTGAGAATGTAAACCGCTTTTAAATATCTCAAGTAGTTGAGTTAATAGAAAGGTGAACTTAAATATTGAGGTACAACACAGACTCCATAGGTTATTTCATAATAGGAAATGATTACTACAATTAATTTAGCAGTATATAGAGCTGTTATTTTTTTCTAAATTTACTGTATGGAGGTGAAACATGAACAACTTATTTGTACAATATAAAAGCATTAGGAAATTTTCCTTTAAAGATCACTCTGTACAATTTTAAAAATACAAAAGTTATGAAACCAATCAATACATTCTTACAGGTATTCGGTGTAATATTATCAAGTCCACTACTATAAATTTCACTTCTTCATTGGGTTGGACATGTGAAAGTAATGAACCAACACTTCCTAAAAGGATATTTTATGATGAACTTGAATAGGGGAAGTAGGTCCTGATTACATTATAGGGATTATCTCAAAAACGTTATTAAAACAGGCAAAACTCTCCATATAGCAGTGCCACTCAGTGCAAGCTAGAGTAATCAATGGATTCCAGAAGGCTTGTGCATAAAATCCCTATCTAGTGCCTATTCATCCAATATCACCAGACTAATTTCTAACTTTTATCAGTGAAGAGCTTCGGATCTGAGAGCATTGCACTAGATCTTAGGATCTAATGCAACTCTCTAGCAGCTAGCTTTTATCTCTACTTAATGACAAAACTAGGAAAAATTGAAAACACAATATTTTCAATCCAAGTTCATTAGCTTATATATTAATATAGATCTGAACTCAATTCAGTACCCATGTATTTTGATGTCTTTGGTATGATTATATAAGCTAATGAGCTTGGATTGAAAATATTGTGTTTTCAATTTTATTCTCATAGTTTTGTAGTTAAGTAGAGATAAAAGGTGGCTGCTGGATGGTTGCATTAAATCCTAAGATCTAGGTCCAGTGCTCTCAGATCCAAAGCCCCTCACTGACGAAAGTTAGAAACTAGTCTGGGGATATTGAATGAGTAGGCACTAAATAGGGATTTTATGCACAAGCCTTCTGGCATCCATTGATTACTCTAGCTTGCACTGAGTGGCACTACTGTACAAAGAGTTTTGTCTGTTTTAATAACAGTTATGAGCAAGCATAAGAAATGGTGATCATGTGATGTTTAGTGGTTTAACTCATCTCTAACGGAATTGAAATGATTTAAGCATTTATTAGTGGCTGATGGTCGTGATAAGCTAGAGATCCTTAAATTCTCACTAACTGATGGTTATTTAAGCTGATCAATTTTGATTTCTTTCCTGTCCCTATCTGTGTGGCTGTCGCAAAAGCTTTTGTCTGACTGTGTGCTATTTAAAAGCTGTTTATTTTTACTCAATAAGTTTACATTCAAACAAATTATATCTATTAATTATAATTAAATATTTTAAAATCTATTACCTTTTATTGTTCTCTCAGATATTTCATAATTTATTTGCGTTTGTTTTTTTTTTAATTTACTTATATCAATAATTAACAATGTATTTTTTTATTATTATCTAAAGTTAATTAAATTCATTTAAGAAAATTAATTTCATGAATGTAATATTTCTGTTAATTACTGTTATTTTTTTTTTTGTTTATTTATAATTGATAAAAGTAATTTTTGTCATAAATAATTTATTGTTTTTAATGATTGACGTTTTAATATTTCAATATTTATCATGAGTTTAACATTTTTGTCATTAGATGGCGGTAAATTTTTTTTCTGATTGTAAATAATAAAATTATTTTCAAATTGTTTTTTCTTTTTTAGTTTTAATCAGTGCATTCCTCGTTTCCTTAAAACAAAATAGTTTTAAATATTTATTCCTTCTGGCTATGCTTGTATTATTAAGGTTTATCCGAAGAATGTCAATAATAACATGTTTTATCTTAAAATTTATTTAATTTTAATTTACAGCTCACAAATAAAAATTACTCCTTAGTTGTAGCTTCGTTTCAAATTGACTAAATACAAGGAATTGAGAACAATTTGTGCAATGTACGCATTATGTTAGTGTGTTAGTAGATATAGACGCACAAACAAACTCTGTTTATATATTAATAATTTATATTAGTCATTCATTAGACTAGAGATTATCCACTTTACACCAGTCCCTACCTTGTGAGAGAGTGGTGTAGTGGAAAATTACACTACAGAAATGATTATTCTTCAAGTGGATAATCTCTAGTCTATTGAACGACTAATAAAAATTTATTAAGATAGTTCCATTAAGTGGTTTATGTCGAAATTGTGAGGGCAGCAGACTGTAGTAATTGGCTATCTTTATATACTGAACAATGACATAGAGATGTATAAGAGATTGTGATGTGGGCCAATTGAAGAGTGCTAGTTCAGTATGAAATGTGCATCTTGACCTCATCAGACATTTTTTTTACATCTCATTGGTCATGATCATCATCATCAACCATTATCAATCCACTGCAGGATGAAGATCTCTGCAAGTTCAATCCATCTTTGCCGATCTTTAGTTTCTCTTCTCCACGTCACCTCTGCCCACTTTCTTATTTCATCTATCTCACATGTGGTCTCTATCTGGGTCTTTTACAATCTCTTGGAATCCAGTTTAAGATTTCAATTGTCCATCTATTATCATTTCTTCTAGCAATGTGTCCATCCGAACTCCACTTCAGTCTTTTAATTTTTTCAATGAGATCAGTAACACCTGTTTGTTCTCTTACCCATATATTGTGTTTTCGATCTCTTCTTGTTACTCCTAACATGCATCTCTTCATACTTCTTTGAGTGAAGTCTCTATACTGTTCTTCATCCAAGTCTCAGATCCATAAGTAAGAACTGGTAAAGCACATTTATTAAAAACCTTCCTTTTTGAACAAATAGGCATATTTACTTTTAGTATCAAGTTATTTTTACCAAAAAGCACTCCAGCCAAGTTTAATTCTATGATTATTTTTATCTATTATGTTTCCATATGTATTAATAATCTGACCAAGTTATTTGTAGCTGTCAATTTTTTCTAACTCATCATAATCAATCTTTATTTTCATATTTTTAGAAAATCCATTGAACATTAATTTAGTCTTTTTAACATTTATCTTTAGTCCTATTTTCAACTGATAACTCCTGCAACATTTTCTGCAGCTCTGAAGCATTATTTGCAAAAACAACTACATCTTCTGCAAACTCTTCATTCCTTTAGCTTCCCATTTTAATCTACAAAATACTTCTCGCAGCACTGCTATAAAACGTTTTGACAAATAAATAGCACAATTAATTATACAATTAATCAAAATATTAAATGAGACTGAATATATTTCAAACATGGAATTGTAAACATAAATAATTTAGCTGAATTACTCACATATTATTTCTCTTAATACATCATCAAATATCCCACATCTGCAGTCTCACATAACATATATATATAAGCTATTTTTCATTATAATATATATGTACAATCATACTGAAACAGAGGCAAAACTCTTTATACAGTACTGCCACCCAGTGCAACTTAAAGTAATCGATGAATGCAAGGGGGTTTATACATAAAATTTCTATCTAGTGGCTACTCATCCCATATGCCAAGACTAGTTTCTAGCCTGTGACTTTCATCAATGAGGAGCTTTGGATCTGAGAGCACTGCGCTTAGATCTTAGGATCTAGTGCAACCCTCTAGCAGCCATCTTTTAGCTATTTAGTTAACTGTAAAGTGTATGATTCTTAATTGGAAAATACAATAATATTTTCAATCCAAACTCGTTCACTTGTATAGTATATAGATTTAAACCCAGATTTAGCATCTATACATTTTGGTGTCTTTGGTTCTTTAATGACAATACTTACCACTGTGCCATTGGGTAGGATTGGTGTTAAACCAGTAAGCATTATATGTTCGCCATTTTCTAAGCTTCCACAAGCTGTTAAAACATAAGCAAAACTCTTCATACAGTAGCGCCACCCAGTGCAAGCCAAAGTAATCAGTGGATGCAAGAAGGTGCAGTGTTTTCAGCTCCAAAATTCCTCACTGATGAAGCCACATGCTAGAAACTAGTCTGGAAATATTGAATGAGTAGACACGAGATAGGGATTTTATGCATAAACCTTCTTGCATCCATGGATTATTCTGGATTGTACTGGATGGCAATACATTGTGTAAGCATAGGAAATGGCGATCATGTGACACAATCATATTGCTATTATAGTTTAGTATTAAAATAGCACAATGTAGTTTTAGACAAAAGTTTAAAAGGGCATTTGGATTGGACTTTTACTTCAAAATAAGAATTTGTAAAATATATTAAAAGGAGGCTGCAAAAGAAAAAAAAAGTAAGAGGTATGAGGATAATGGTTAATATATCTTAGGAATAGAGTAATAATATAAAAGATTCAGAGACAGAAATTTGGTATGTGAGACTTGTCTTTAGTCAGGTCAATATACCAAGATTAGGAGTGAGAAATTCTTGCCCTGCAAGCCAACTCCATCCCTCAAAAGTCTGTAATTTGGGTCGCTACAGTATATCTATGCATTATCTTTTTTTTTTTCTAAAGTGATATTAAATCAAAAACAGATCCCAAATAATTAATGAATATTTGGAACATAATCTTGCCAGTCATTACCATTAAAATTGTACGCATTCATTATTAAAAATAAACAATGATATCTCACTACATTTTGAATTAATATTATATTCTTATTTTTGTTTGCAGGTATATAATTATAACACTAAACATCACATGATCATCTTATGCTTGATCATGTGATGTTTAATAGTTTAATACTAATCCTGCCTAATAGGATAGTGGTGGCTATGGTTATTAAAGAACCAGAGACACCAAAATGTATGGGTACTGAACTGAGTTCAGACCTATATGACTATATAAGCTAATGAGCTTAGATTGAAAATATTATTGTGTTTTCAATTTTATTCTCATAATTTTGTAGTTAAGTAGAGATAAAAGGTGGCTGCTGGAGGGTTACATTAGATCCTAAGATCTAGATGCACTGCTCTCAGATCCAAGGCTCCTTACTGACGAAGTCTACAAGTCAGAAACTAGTCTGGGGATATTGGATGAGTAGGCACTAGATGGAGATTTTATGCACAAGTCTTCTGGCATCCATTGATTACTCTGGCTTACACTGAGTGGCACTACTGTGTGGAGAGTTTTGCCTGTTTTAATATAATTATAAGTAAATGAAATAATAAGTAATACATTGATAATAATTATGATTCTACTATGCTTAATAAATATAAAAATAATAAATAGTGCATTAAATAATTTTATATTATTTTCACATTCTCTTATTTTGAATCCCTAAAAATGATGGCTCCCCTCTACATTAGATATATTAGAATTGGTTGTTATTGAAATAAGTTATCCACTTTTTTATTTTATAAAATAACTTTATTAGGTGTTATATTTGTAATACAAATTAACTTTGCTAAAACTTATGAATTACATTGAAAAATAACTAATTAACAATTGCATTTGTGTTAAAACAAAACAATTAGAGAAAAGGAATAATAGGAAAGGTTATGTGTCTTACATCGGATAATTAGTTAATAAGAGCTATCTTGGACTCTGGAACAGCTCTTCATGTTAGAATTTTGTTGAGAGAGATCTCTCTCTCTCTCTCCTTAATTTCCTTGATTAAAAAGTTATCCACTTTTGATTTGGAGAAATCATTGGAGTTGGGGGGGATAAAAGAATATATTTTTCCCCTTTTTTTTTTGGAATTTTTGTTTAAAAAGGGTGCTCCCCCTTTTTTTTTAATAGAAAACTCTTTTTTTTTCTCTGTGGAGGGGGGGGGCACCATTTATTTTTTCAATGTAAATTTATAGTTGGATATTGTTAATAATACACATAATGTACAAAAAAATATTTATTTCAAAATAAAATTTTAACATTTGATTACAATATAATACAATAATTTATAAGAAATTTTAGAAATTAAATTTATTTGTATCAGATAAATATTTTTTATCGTGTTCGGATAGCAGCCGGCACACGTAAAATGGTCTGCAGGCACCATGGTGCCCACGGGCATAGGGTTGGGGACCCCTGGGTTATGAAAAGTTTCTTGATTCTCTAAATATTTCTTCAGTGATTATGACATTGCATTATCAAGATATAAACTCAGGATATTATCATCAAAATTTAACAGCCATGATTAAGTTATATAATTATACTAAAAAGTTTACCATTGAGAAAGATATACATATGTTGCCTT